>APFE030205951.1:15742-30396 GCA_000404065.3 Pinus taeda | reverse complement strand
CTAGGTGTTTTTTTTTTGTGTTTGTTTGGTTTAGTCTTTTCGAGTTTATATTTCATTGGCATCATTGTGTTCTTCGCTTTTATTGGATTCCTCCAGTTTCTATTGATGGCCTTTTTTCGTTAAAGTTATTATTATTTTTATGTAGATTTTATCTCAGATATAGGTCCTTTTCCGGTTTTAGTACTTTATTATTTAATTCATCAGGTCAGTATGATTAGTTTATCTAAATTATGATGTATTATTAGATCTAGTCTAAGTAGTATAATGATAGCTTATATAGATATATAGTATATCTTGAAATAAATTAAAATTTTAATAATTTTTAAATAAAACATATATTATAATTACTTACATAACTTAAATTATTCATTCCAAAGAAGTATTTCAAGCAATAATATTTTAAAAGTAATTTTTAAATAACCATTAATATTATGTTTTTCAAGCAAATAAAATTCTTTTAATATTCACTCATTTATTTTTATCCCTAATTTCTCTTATCTCTAGAAATATAATATAATATTATTATCTTAGTATTATAAAAATAATAAAGGACTAGATTTAATAATATATATAACTTAAATTATTCTTTCTAAAATATTAATTCGATAGTAAAATTTTTTAAATAACCATTATTTTATTTAAACAAATTAAATTTCCTTTAATAATATCCGCTCATATATTAATCATACCTAATTAAAATATTATATTATGAACTTTATAAAAATAACAATTAGATTTAATTTATTAATATAACCTAATTTATCTTATCTCAAGGAATTAAAATATTATATTATTAACTTAATATTATATAAATAATAATTAGATTAAATTTATTAATATAATTATGACCTAGGTCCTAAAGTCAAATATAGCTGTTATGTAGCCGTTGGAGTCTCTACTCAGTCTATTTAACTTGCTAGGCCAGATCTGTTTCTTCAACTTGTCCTGACGATGAACCACACTGGTTGGTTCGAAACGCGTCGACAATGATCTTTTTATGTGATTTACGCAGAAGCTCTTTTTACAATTTTATTTTCCTTGCCTTTAATATGTACAATTTCAAAAACGTACTCACTAAGGAATGCTAACCATCTAGCACAAGCATTTGTGCATACAACAAATTCTTTATTATGATCAACTAGTTTTAGGATGGGAACATTGATTAATAATTGCTTAAGCTTCTCAAAACTATCCTAACACTTCTCAATCCATTCAAATTGTGTCTGCTTCTTTTGCAAAGAAGTAATAAGATAGGATAATTTAGAAAATATATATCTAAATATTCTATAGTAATATGTAATCCCCATAGATGATTTGACATCAACTACATCTTTAGGCACCGACCACTCAATAATAGCTTTAATATTTTTTGGATCCATAATGATCCCTTCTTTAGACACTACATGCCCCAAATACTAAATTCGTTCTTGATAGAATGAGCATTTTCTAAACTTAACATATAACTCATTCTCTCTAAGTGTTTGAAGAACGATCTGCAAGTGTTTATCATGTTCTTCCTTACTCTTAAAGTAAACCAACATATAATTTTAAATACTATGACAAATTTGTTAACAAAATGACTCAATGCACTACTCATCAAACACATGAAGGTTATCGGTGCATTAGCAAGTCCAAATGACAACACTACAAATTCATAGTTTCCATTTCTTATTCTAAATGTTGCTTTATGTAGATTTTCATTCTTAATCCTTACTTGATGATATCCTAACCTTAGCTCAATTTTTTAAAATATTGATGTTACTTGAACTTGGCCAAACAAGTCATCAATCCAGAGTACATGGTATTTATTTTTAATGGTCATTTTGTTCAATTGCCTATAGTCAATACAAAGCCTCAATGTCCCATCTTTCTTTTTGGAATATAAAATTGGTTCACCCCAAGGAGACACATGGCCTTATGTACTTTTTATCTAGTAGCTCTTTCAATTGAATCTTTAATTCTATTAACTCGAGGATACTCATGTTATATGGATCTTTGGACACTAAAACAACTCCAGGACTGAGATCAATAGTAAAAGATATATCTTTCGTTGGAGGAAGTCTTGGTATCTCCTCAATAAATACATCTTTATACTACTCCAAAATAGGGTAGTATTCTAGAGATGGTTTTTATTTGTTTTCAACTAAATCCTCAACCTGAAAAATAAACATTTGACAGCCTTTGCAAGCACATTTCTCCAGTTACAAGGAATAAATATTCCTCACATAAATAAAGCTTAGCACTCCTTTAACTATGCAATCCTTTCCATCATCATTAACATAGGTGACAAACTTCTCCAAGCAATTTAGAATACTTTATGATATTCTTACCAGTCCATCCCAATTAGCACATCATATGACCCAAAAGGTAAAAAATTCAAATTATGTTTAGCATTCATTCCATTCAAATTTAATAAAGTTTTTTTTTCTTATTTTCTATATTCAGGCTTCTGTGATCCATAATGAATTAAGCAAAGTCTTTCGGTAGAAATCACATAGGAGAAATTTGTGGCCGACACGTTTCGAACCAACAAGTGTGGTTCATCATTAAGACTAGATGAAGAGGAAGACCATGGAAATGATCTTTATTTAAGCCTTTTCCATGGTCTACCTCTTTGTCTGGTCCTGATGATGAACCACACTTTCTGGTTCAAAACATGTCAGCCAAAAATTTCTTTTATCTGATCTACCGAAAGACTTTGCTTATGTAGCATATCTTCTGGATACATCGCATTAGGATTCTTTATAATCGACGTTTCGAACCAGCAACGGTGGTTCATCTTCAAGGTGTGAAAGATTGTTGAAAGACTGATCTCATTTTTCAAATATATAGAGATGTATGAGATGTTTAGCCGACAGATATTGGGATTTGTTAATTATAATTTTAATGGTTTAATTATATTTTGTTAATTTGATTGTATTTGTGAAATTTAGGGTTTTGAAATTGTGACAAAATTAATTTAATTATTCTTTTAAAAAATTATTATAGAATTATTATTTTTATTAGGGTTGTGGTTATATTAATTGTAATTTGTGTTATCATTTCATATTTTAATTATATTTATTATTAATTAATTTGTTAATTATTTTAGATTATTTATTTATTTTGATTATTTTAATTATTTGATTTTATTAATTAATTATTTAATTATTTTTAATTGTTCTAATTCTATTTATTTTTATTTATTTATTAATTATATTTATTCTAATTAATTATTATAGTTAATCCATTTTCTTATTCTATTTGTTTTCATTAATATGTTTTATTGTAATTGTTATTTTGTATTTATATTAATTTTAATCATGTTGAAATATTAATTAGAATAAATTTTTATGTTTTTATTGTAATCATGTTATAATAATTAAAATTATATTACATTTCGAACTATAATTATTTATGGATTAATTTTTATATATTTTAATTATATTTATTTTAATTGATCATTTTAATAAATAATTGCTTAATTTTTTCTTATTTTTGTCACTTTCCTTTTTGTTCTTGTGGCTAGTTGTACCAACCAAGGTTTTCTTTTCTTTTCCTTCCTAAGTTCACACTTTTCAATTGTAGCAAGGGGAATGTAACTCAAGGTAGATCCAGGTTCTATTAACATTGAAACATTCTATTTAGAATTTTTACCTGGAACTTCCACCATTGTGGATTGGTGGTCTTCTTCTCTTCCATCTAATGTTGCAGACAATGTCATTAACCACATTAGCTATACCATTTTTGTTTGTGAGATTTTTTGGGCATTCTCTCCATAAGTTATTTTCACTAAAACCCAACATTTAATCGATGGTATGGTTGCTTCTGACGAAATTTTATACTCTGCTCCAACTCCTTGTCCACTTTTATTTCCAAAATTCCTTGGTTGGTTAAGACTTCTAGTATAATTCCCTCAAGTTAATTTTTGCAAGTGTTTGAATAAGTTGGTTTCTTGAACTCCTTTTTCTTAGTGTTGAACTTCTCATTCTTTCTGGCCATCCAAATTTTTGAGTTATCACCTTTCTTTTGGTTTTGATTAAAACACAACTTTTACTTCTTTATAGTCTCAACCATGGTCTTTAGATTAAACTTAATCCTTTCCTTATAAAAATAAGGAAAATAACTAATGAACCTTTGTATTTTTTCCTTTTCCTCCCTCAAGTAAGGTACATATCTCAACAAACTCATAAATTTATAACAAACTCATCCATGGTCGATTGTCCCAATCATAACATGAAAATGTCTAGCTTTTTCATCGAAATACCTTTCAGTTAGATATTTCTTGTTAAATTATTTTCTAAAGAGTTTCTAGGTCATATTTTTACTTTTGATTCTTTTAACAACTTTGTTCTCCTATCAACTTAATGTTGACTTGATAGTCAACTAGTAAGTTGTTAATCTTTCCTTCAAATTCCTTTGATGATTGTAGACTTCAAAGTATTTGAACATATTAAGAATCCATGCTTCTACTCCCTCCTCGGATTCACCATCAAAATTAGGGGGCCTAATGTTTTTAAATCCCCCTTACAACTAAGATGTAGTCCTCTTCTTCCTAGATGTTTAGGTACTACTTTTAGATTTTTGGTCTCATTCCTCATCAAACTCATGAGTCTCACTTCCACTAGAAGCTATGGAATTTGTTGTGTATGTTGACTCAATCCTAGTTCTCTTCTTATGAGTTTCTATTGTTTTCTTATAAGCTTTATCTTCTTCTAATTTTCTCAGGAGATAACCATTAATCTTCTCCCACTCTTCTTTAGCTTTCGAAAGTCTTTCCTAATTTTATTTTATATTATATAAGTTTTCCTTCAAACTACGTTCTAATTGCAACAACTTAGATTCTTGATTTTCCACATCACTAGTTCCACCACCCATAATTCCAATCTTAGTGTCAGGTTCCTCAACACCTCTAGGTGATCCTATGGAATTCTTCCCATTGTATTCTTCAACCATCCTTCAAAATTTTCTAACAATCCTTTGAAAGATCTGATCACAACATAAATAAATTAATTGTTATAGTTTTAGAACCCATAAAATGCCCAATGTTACAACCTACAACTCTGATACCACTTGTAATGAACCCCTTCTAACCATTGTTTTCTAAGTAATTAACCTTTATCCATGTATGCATTTTGGATCCAGTGTTTGAATGTGGTAGAACATTTCTTAAATCCTGACATCGAATTCATTATGGTGTTTAATACACTATGTATAACAGTTTCTATATCATTCCATGTTTTCACGCATTAAGATTTGGCACTTCCACGAAGGTATTTCCAACCCACCAAACCAATGGTTTTAAAATTATCTTATTCACTCAATGGCGGTAACATTGCTTAGGGTTTTCCTGTGATACATTGATTGTCCCAATAGTTATGTCGGTTCACCCATTTTTCTCGTGGTGCTTTGTAAACTATTACTTTGCAACTTTGTTATCTCTGAAGCCCTATGTTATGGAAGAGTTTGATGTGTGTTTTCATTGCCCACCATGTTATTAAGTCATTTAGACTATCCATTATACATTGTGTTCGATTCCTTCAAGTTTCACTAGAGGTAACTATGGCACTGTTATATGAGTTCTTTCATAATCAAACTATTCTTTAGTGAATTCGTTAAGATTTATTCTTCCTATGGACTAATTTTGTTGTAACTTGTCCTTTTAGGTGGCTTATTGCAAATTTTACAACGTTCTTCAAGTGAGGGTTCGCTTCAGAGTTTGTAGCTATCAACCATAATAATTTCACTAGTTATTTTGGTTGCAAAAACTAAACAATTCATTTGCTTTTGGAGATTAATAACCATCAATGAACGTTTGTGATAAATTTACAATGTTCATTGTTTCCCTTTATGATTTCTTTATTATATCATTTTTGTCCTAATCAATGGATGTGTGGAATCTATTTACATATTTACCCTCCTTCTGGAGTATGATTTTCACTATGGAAAACACCATGGTTCTGGAGGATTTATTCCTCATTTTTTAAATTAAACGTTGGCCTAACCCAAGGTAATTATGCAATGTTTCTCTATAATTACACTTGATCATAAAATTACAAACCATGTGTCGTATATTAATTATTATTTTTCTTTGTAGATCCATATAGGGTTTATTCTTGTTTTTTATTCCTCGTTTTCATTTAGATTTAAGGGTCTAAAAAGGTTCTTCTATTACTGTGTTGGATTTGTAAAACCCCAAACCCTGAGTGCAATATAACACCAACAAACTTCTACTTTTTTCCTTGTAGTAGGATATAATTTCATAGAGATATTGCATGTATCATTTTCGAGTTTATAATGTAAATGTGACATGGGTCTTATTATACCCATATGCAGGCCACAACCTTACTCTTGGCATTAAGTGTGAATTCTATTAATAAGTGTGAGTTTCTCAAAATTTAGGTTTTTGTAATTTGTAATTTTTTGGAGGATAGCTTCTCGATCCATCACATAAGATTTAGAATTTCTACATTTTGAACCTACTTGTGAGGTTCATCCTTAGGAATGAAAGAAAATGTGAAGCAATATGACCATGCAAGGTATTAATAAATACAGTTTTGGAAAGGGTAAAAGACTGAAAAATAGAAAACAGTAAAAATTAAAACTATTGATTAATTATTTATTGTCCAATTCTTTAACATCTAAGGACCGTTAATCAATACTAGTATGTTAACTAATTATTATAATATCAATATTAATTAATATTATAAATTGCTTTTAAATTAAAAACATAGGTATAAATAATATATTAAATTGTTTAATATTAATATTATGTTAAATGTTTTAATATTAAAATTATTATTAATAAAGTTAATGTAAATGTATTATTAATATATACATATATTTGAAGAAGTATTAATTAATTATTAATATTGTCTATTACTAATTAATACAGTGATACTATCAACCAATATAAGTACATATTATTAATACAAAATAAATGTTAATATTTATGTAATTTATATGTTAATATAATATTTATGTGTATATCTATGAATATTCATTGGTAATGAATTCATGTTACTTATTAATATGTTCATATTTATTAATATTAATTATTAATACATTATATATGTTAATATATTTTTTATATTAATTAATAATATATGTGATGAGGCTCATCAATAGGTAAACTATTTGGTCTTAGTACCACTCTCCAACTTATTAAAATAAAATTTTCTCACATTTACTTACATATTTTATTATATTTTGTTTAGTGAGAAGGGTTAAAGTGAGATGTTATGTCATGTGACCTAATATGCATTAATTGCATGAATTGGAGCAATTTTGGGCTAATTTAAGTGCAGAAACTTGAAGTTGACAAGAAAGAGGGATTTTAGGAGATTTGTCTCCCTCCTTAACTCCTCAAATCATTCAAATATTCCACCACCACATCTCATCAACTTAGAGTTAGAAGCAACCAAGCCAACCGAGTTCATTGGCAGTCAAGCCGATGACAGTGAAGCCAATTCATTCTCAATTTTGGGAGCCAAGTCTCCCTAATTTTTAGGAAGTTGTTGGTAGCTTTAGTTTGTATAAATAAGAAGGCCAAGGGCCTCATTAGGATTCAATTTTTTTTTGTAGCCAAGAGGCAATTTAGAGCTGAAACATTGTGATTCTTAATATTATGTTGTATTTGAACTTTTGATGATAATGAGAAGGTTTACCTTGATCCAACACTGAGTTGACTCAGAGGGCTGAAGCTCTTGGGTTAGATCCCAACCCTAGCAGTAGAGGTTCCTCTTTTTGTACATGCATTCTTAGATTAAAATCATAGTTAGTTGTTGAAGTTATTTTTGCTTTGTTTAGTTTAACAAGTATTTGAATGATTGTTTAGTTTTGTTTCCATTAGTTGAAGATGTAGATCAATGGTATAGTAGTGAGAAAGAATACTTCAGAAAATCTTGTGACAATGGCCTTTTCCTCATCTCCCTCATGGGAGCATGGTTTGAGGGCCCCACTCTCACAACCCCAAAAACAGATTTATCTTTTGGTCATTGCATAGCTTAGGGTTCATTTTTGAATAGATCACTATTTATGATTTCTTGGAAGCACCTACAGTTGTCATTTTATTTCTTGAGTTTGTTGTAGTTTAAGAAGGCATTTCATTTCATAGATCTAGTCATTAGCCATCAATAAATCAATTTTCTCAAATTCAACTCATATTTTCCTTATTTATATGAAGTTATGCATAAATGAAGAGAAGAACATGTTTTGTTGTAGGGATTGTTTATTTGTAGGGAGGAACTCATCCCACCAGCCTCATCCAAGTCTTCTCCACCTTCTACCAAGGCTTACCAACCCCTAATCCAAATTTTTGTTTTGTAGCCACCGTGGATAGCCACCTTGGGAAAATCCAACCATCCTAAAGTGTTGGAATGAGCCTTGGGTAAGGTGCACCTTCCCTACACCCTATTTCACCATCAGACATCTTTCCAACAATTCATTTCACCTTCCCTACTTTCCTATGGCCTTCAGATAACTTCATGTAGAAAACTAGGACATCCTATAGAAGCATGTTTAAACTTGTTTTGCATAAAAATGATAGTCTTAGCATAGGGTAGGCCCTCCACTTGACTTCCATGCCTCTCAGTGCCATTTTAGACCATATCTTCCATGCCTTCTCCCCTGCAAAGATCAGGTTGTTTAAATTAGCATTTACATTTCTAAATCAAAAGTCAAAAGACTATTTTTCTGCCATTTCAACATGAGATAGCTAGTGCATGCACACATCAGTCATAGAGTGATAGGATAAATTCCCATGTCCACTTATTCCAAATAACCAGATGATAGAATGTAATGTTAGATTAGTTCTTTTCTGCAAGTAATGTGTGTCATTTCTTAGCTAGATTATTTCATAGCACTTTCATTTCCTAAATAGGTAAGCATTTACTTTCTTGCATTAAATATTAACTTTACATTCACTTTCAGTAGTCAGACTCCTCCTTTTCAATAGAAGATTGGTTTGAAAA
Source organism: Pinus taeda (assembly GCA_000404065.3). NCBI lineage: Eukaryota > Viridiplantae > Streptophyta > Pinopsida > Pinales > Pinaceae > Pinus > Pinus taeda. Next base: position 21,445 of record APFE030205951.1, on the reverse strand, counting down.
CCCTAGTGGTCTATTCCCCTAGTTGAAAAGTGACAAGAGTAGACTGTTGCATCTACTGTGCATATAGCACTATCACCTCCAAGTTTGTACAAAACCACGGGTTGATAAAGTAAACTTGGTAGCCCTAAGAGTTGCAACATCCTTACTGCAATATTGGATATCATCACTTTTTTTGGCATTGTTGTCAGGGAGGTGTCTAGGTAGATGTAATTTCTTCTTTCCTTTATGTTTTTCATTCAATAGATAATTGAAATTTCTGATTTCTTTCTATTTTGCAAGTAATTCTAAAAATAAAAATTAATTAATTAATTAAAAAAAAAAATGTCTCGTAGGAGTAGAGACAATTTAGGAAAAAAAATTCCAAATACCCGCGCACCATCACACAACCAACCTTCCCTCTTCTTCAGTGGTTGTAAGTTTCCCTCTTTGACTACAAGGGAGTTAGAGGACCCATTAGGTGAGCCACAAGAGATCTTTGAAGAACCTATTGGGGTAGAAGAAGGAGAAACCATTCCACGCATTTACAACATGGATTCAAACATAAATGAAGGTGCTTTCCCCATTAGGGAAACCAATGGAGATGCTAGGATGAAAAACATTAGCCCCTTTGCCCTTCCTCACTTCCATGGCTTAACCTCATAAGACCCTCACACCTTTTGTTTGAGTTTGTTGTCATCTACAGAACCTATGACTATACCTTTGATGACCAGAAGCTGAAATTGTTCTCATTCACTCTTAAGGATGCAACTTTGCCCTAGTTCATGGGTTTACCTGGGGACAACATCATTACTTAGGCTTAGATGCAACAATCCTTCAATGAAAAGTATAAGGACTATTGTAGGTCCAAGGATACCAAAGAAAAAATCTTCAGAATGACCTTGGGACATGATGAATCCTTGGAAGATTATGAGGAAAGGTTCCAACTCGGCTACAAAAGGGACAGATGCAACCTCGATATCGAATCACTCAAGTTAGTCCTTCTTAGAGGGATCAGGGAAGATATCTTAGAAACCCTAAACATGCTATATGGAGGGGACATCTACCAACTATATTATGATGATATCAAGACAATTTTCAAAAAGCATTCTAGGCATCCAGAAAGAAGGGTAAGGCTAGTCAAGCTTTGGCCAGTTCATCCTCCTCCAACGCATTCATCAAAAGTGAAATTTAGAACATGTTAGATGACTTTAAGAGCGAAATGTTGCATACCCTTGCTCTACAAATGGACAACATGTAGATCAAGAGGAAGTAAGAGGAAGCAAAAAGTACCTTAGCTATCTTTTTCCCTAGACGCACTAGGAGGCACCCTAGAAATGAATGTCCATTGAATCTCATATAGATCTTCTCGATTTGTGAGGAAAACCACTCCACAGAAAAGTTCCTGATGGATGAATATGCATCACTTGTTTGCATTTGTTGAAGGACCTGGGAAAAGTTGTCCATCATTTCATTCCTTTGCTGCTTGAGGGCTTCTTTGAGTAAGTTTGATAGGATATCCTGCTCCGTCGTATTTCTTTTCTTCCCCCATGGGAGGCCACTGATGTTGGTGGGGACAGTATTTCAAGGGTTCAACTAGTTTAAGTATCAACTCCTTATACCCTAGCCTCATTAGGGACATGCACATAAAAATAGAGAAACAGTAGATTGCTCTAATACCACTTGTTATAGGCCATTTTGTCTCATCTAGTCAATACGCATACAAACTTGATCAACCAACATCCATGAACACCTTTTCATCATCCCTACACAAATCCCTAAGAATGACTCTCCCAAATCCCTGAGTTTTTGGGTATGACTACTGCATTCCAGTACTTTTAAGGCCCAACACACCCTAGCCCTTTAGGGACCTACGTTCAGCGTTAGGTTTCCTAGTTATGCACCAGCGCTGAGCAGCAGTAGGTTGTCCCTTGTTGGGGGTGTGTAGATTCTACAAATTCAGGAAAAATAAAATTAATCTTGAAGCTTCCTCTTCCATAAGCTTCTAGGAGTTGTTGCAACCATTTATCTTGGACCAAAACTTTGAATCCTATATGATCCTACCTTGGATATTTCACCTTTTATCCCTTGAGCTCATCCTCCCCTCCTAAGTGGATCTCAAGCCTAGACTGGTAAATGGATAATAATTCCTAAACTACCACACTCTCCTATAAATATACAACCATCTACAACACGAGAGTTGGCATTTGGAGACTAATAATACCCTCATGTTGTTGCTTTTATCCTAAGAGAGTTATCATTTCCATGCATTAAGGTGATATTGAGGTGTACCTTGTGAAAAGGAAGGACAAGACGTCTTTGGGAGATCTCTACAAGATCAGCTTCCATTTTTTGTTGTAAACTCTCTCTCTTTCATATTAATACAAAAATTATATCGTTTTCATATATGTGTTATGTTATGTTTACATTCATATACTTCAATATTATGTTGATCCATTGAATAGAGTGATTGGATAATGCTACATATATGTCATAGATCTTTAGCTTGTGTTTATTGTTTGTGTGGGTTCTAATTATAGTGTTTGAAGCTAAAATTGGAGCTTACAAGCCAAGAGGAGAGAAGAGCCTTCCACAGATCACCAATAAGCATATTTCCATTCTCCAATTTCTCTAAGGGAAACTTTATATTATTTGCTTTATGTTGTTCTAGACAAGGCCCCTAGGTCTAGTGAAGATACTTATGTCTACAGTCGTAAATTTCGTATAACAAATTGGCAACTCTGGTGGGGACCGATTCATTCCCTTATTGGTTTTCTTGACTTTATCCCTTGTTACACCTCTTGAGTAGACCTATAGTGCCTCACTCAAATTGAATTGACCTTAGAAAGACCTTTCATTGAGCTACATTTGATATTTTATGTCGGAAACTGGATTTTCTTTAATCAGTGCTCCCCCTGGTATGCTAACATAGCATTGTAGTGCACCCTAGCCTTCTCTGCACCTGTGTTGACCCTTGTTTCATGCAAAATTGCAGTTTCATGCTTTTATATATGACTAACTTGGTTCCATTTGGTCCTCCTTATGTCCCTGAGTGCGTTTAGGTCTCTTAGAAGCCTTCATCATTTTTTCTTTTGGTTTTGAGTGCCTTTGATAAGAATTTGTTTAGAATTTACTTTTTTCTTGTCATTAGGTCATTAGTAAATTTATTGCTTGATCATTAGGTTGCTTGAAGGAATTGGTGTTTTAGTCATCATTCTGAATAGTTTTTTTTATTAGTGATTAGGTGAATATCTTAGTTTTCATCTGATAATAAAGTGGAATTGAAAAGAAACATCTTATGCATCATCCATTGCATCTAGGGTTTTGTGAGTGAAATTCTAATTAGGAACAGTTGCATTAGGGGAACTGCTTAACAATATTTTTTGTTGCATCTTGTATGCTACATATTCTTTGTTCTCTTCCATCCCATAGATAGATTTTCTTTTAAAAGAAAATCTTCATTTAATCATGCTAGTTTGCTTTTTAGGTTATTCAGGTGAAATTTGTGGTGATCCTTGAAAACCGAAATTTAACTCAAGATAAACTTTAAAATTTATTGAATCGACCTAAGGAGAATTTGTAACATTAATGCAAACATCTAGAGGTCTAGCCTAGAGACGTGTTCTGGTGTTTATAAACATAAGAGATGTAGTTTTTTTCCATCATTGCATTTTGAGGTGTTAATTTTTCTTAAGGCGACATTGTTCTTTGCTATGATAGTTGCATTTCATCATTAATACATTAAGTTCACCCCATTTCATCATTACATTATTCAAATATACACCATTATACATCAGCATATGCAATTGCATAGAAAGAAACAACATCACCATCATCATCAATGCATCGGAATATAAAAGGAATAGTAGAAGAAAGTATGCACACACATAGAGACAGTAGGATTGGTCTAAGACCAGGGAAAAACCCACTATGGGGAAAACTATTATGAAACCAGCTCATAAAAAGATAGAAAAGAAAGATCAACGCCTTAGAATTCAACCTCTTCGAGGGGGAAACCTCCTTTACATTACACAAATGAACAATTCTTCAATGATACAAATGACAAGACATCCTTTCTATATATAGGAGTCTAAGGGGTAATAACATAATAAGAGCCGACATAACAATAATAATGTAGGGCACAACAATAACAATAGTGGGCTTCTATGGGGCACAATAATAACAATATGGGGACTACATGGGCACAACAATATAATAAGAGGGTTACACTAATAACAATAAGGGGTTACACTAGTACTATAGGGACCTAACATGCCCTTCTACTTCAAAAAGTATTGTCCTCAATGCTTGAGTAGTTCTTGATGCTTTTGTATAAGATTCTTGTCCTCCCACATGGAATCTTCAACGGGTAAGTTCTTCCACTTGATGAGATACTCTAATCTTGATCGATTTCGTAGATGTCGGGTTCTTGTTTCTGTGACTGCTCCAGGTTCCATTATGATTTTTCCTTCCTCGTCAAGTTCTGGCAATATTTTTTGAACTGGGATCTTCTCATTATGTAAGGTCGCCATTTCCTAAGTGCATGTAGTCTTGCCAACATTTCCTTCTCGTAAATAGCTTTGTGTAAATACTTTCCTTTGATTGGATGACTTTCGAAAGCAATAAGTATTTCTGCTTGCATTAAAACATCACCAATTCCATTTCCTAATGCATCATATTCCACAATAAAGATTTTTTTTTTTAAATCTGGCATAGCTAAGACTGGTGTTTTGCACATTGCCTCTTTAAGATGTTCAAAGGCCTTTGTTGCTTCTAGAGTCCATGAAAATGCATCTTTCTTCAATAATGTTGTTTTCGAAATATATTCATTCTTCCTTCTTATTTGATGATATCCTGAATGAAGATCCAACTTGGTGAAGTAAATTAATCCATGCAATTCATCCAATAATTCATTAATGATAGGAATGGGAAATTTATCTTTAATAGTGAGTTTGTTGAGCTCTCTATAATCCAAACACATGTGCCATGACCCATCCTTCTTGTGCATCAATACAACTGGAGCAAAGAAATAAATTTGACTAGGTTAAATTATACCAACCTCTAGCATTTCTGCAACCATACGTTCACTTTCACTCTTTTTGGCATAGGGATATCTGTAAGGCCTGATGTTTGGAGGAACACATCCTAGAATCAAATGAATACAATTATCATGATCACATATAGGTGGGAAGCATTTGGGAGTCTCAAATACCTTGGAATGATTATCCAAGACTTTTTGGAGATCTAGAGAAATAGATGATTTCGATGTGGGAACCTCTAGTGAACATAATTATGCAATTACACCTCATTTTTCTTTCTTTAGAAGCTTTGTCATTCCGTTAGAGCTTATTATTTTTCTCGGTTTCCCTGGGATACCCTTAAATTCAACTTCCTTTCCTTTCGAAGAAAATTTCATGAAAAGTTCTTGAAAATTAAAAGCTGTTGTACCTAAGGATTGTAGTCATTGGACTCCTAGTACAACATCAGCACCACCCATTGGAGTGGAAAGCATTGGGCTATTCAATACATATTCTCCTATGGATAGCTTTATATTATGGCACTTTCCAGAGCAATTTATGGTTCCTCCACTTGCAACCATCACTTGACATTCTAGTGCTGGATATAGGAAGCAATTCAATTCCTTGGCTATCTTAAAATGAATAAAATTATGGGTATTGCCCGAATCAATCAACACTATTACCTTTTTCTTCTTGATATGTCCTTCTA
>APFE030205951.1:0-14403 GCA_000404065.3 Pinus taeda | reverse complement strand
GGGGGGGGAAGAAACCCTAAGACGACAGGGCAGGGATCCAACTTCTACTTACCTTCCAACCATCATCTCTGTTGAGATTGATGGGTCTTCGTTCAATTTCAATAGCTTCCCATAAAATGCCCAATGTTACAACCTACAACTCTGATACCACTTGTAATGAACCCCTTCTAACCATTGTTTTCTAAGTAATTAACCTTTATCCATGTATGCATTTTGGATCCAGTGTTTGAATGTGGTAGAACATTTCTTAAATCCTGACATCGAATTCATTATGGTGTTTAATACACTATGTATAACATTTTCTATATCATTCCATGTTTTCACGCATTAAGATTTGGCACTTCCACGAAGGTATTTCCAACCCACCAAACCAATGGTTTTAAAATTATCTTATTCACTCAATGGTGGTAACGTTGCTTAGGGTTTTCCTATGATACATTGATTGTCCCAATAGTTATGTCGGTTCACCCATTTTTCTCGTGGTAGCTTTGTAAACTATTACTTTGCAACTTTGTTATCTCTGAAGCCCTATGTTATGGAAGAGTTTGATGCGTGTTTTCATTGCCCACCATGTTATTAAGTCATTTAGACTATCCATTATACATTGTGTTCGATTCCTTCAATTTTCACTAGAGGTAACTATGGCACTGTTATATGAGTTCTTTCATAATCAAACTATTCTTTAGTGAATTCGTTAAGATTTATTCTTCCTATGGACTAATTTTGTTGTAACTTGTCCTTTTAGGTGGCTTATTGCAAATTTTACAACGTTCTTCAAGTGAGGGTTCGCTTCAGAGTTTGTAGCTATCAACCATAATAATTTCACTAGTTATTTTGGTTGCAAAAATTAAACAATTCATTTGCTTTTGGAGATTAATAACCATCAGTGAACGTTTGTGATAAATTTACAATGTTCATTGTTTCCCTTTATGATTTCTTTATTATATCATTTTTGTCCTAATCAATGGATGTGTGGAATCTATTTACATATTTACCCTCCTTCTGGAGTATGATTTTCACTATGGAAAACACCATGGTTCTGGAGGATTTATTCCTCATTTTTTAAATTAAACGTTGGCCTAACCCAAGGTAATTATGCAATGTTTCTCTATAATTACACTTGATCATAAAATTACAAACCATGTGTCGTATATTAATTATTATTTTTCTTTGTAGATCCATATAGGGTTTATTCTTGTTTTTTATTCCTCGTTTTCATTTAGATTTAAGGGTCTAAAAAGGTTCTTCTATTACTGTGTTGGATTTGTAAAACCCCAAACCCTGAGTGCAATATAACACCAACAAACTTCTACTTTTTTCCTTGTAGTAGGATATAATTTCATAGAGATATTGCATGTATCATTTTCGAGTTTATAATGTAAATGTGACATGGGTCTTATTATACCCATATGCAGGCCACAACCTTACTCTTGGCATTAAGTGTGAATTCTATTAATAAGTGTGAGTTTCTCAAAATTTAGGTTTTTGTAATTTGTAATTTTTTGGAGGATAGCTTCTCGATCCATCACATAAGATTTAGAATTTCTACATTTTGAACCTACTTGTGAGGTTCATCCTTAGGAATGAAAGAAAATGTGAAGCAATATGACCATGCAAGGTATTAATAAATACAGTTTTGGAAAGGGTAAAAGACTGAAAAATAGAAAACAGTAAAAATTAAAACTATTGATTAATTATTTATTGTCCAATTCTTTAACATCTAAGGACCGTTAATCAATACTAGTATGTTAACTAATTATTATAATATCAATATTAATTAACATAAATTGCTTTAAATTAAAAACATAGGTATAAATAATATATTAAATTGTTTAATATTAATATTATGTTAAATGTTTTAATATTAAAATTATTATTAATAAAGTTAATGTAAATGTATTATTAATATATACATATATTTGAAGAAGTATTAATTAATTATTAATATTGTCTATTACTAATTAATACAGTGATACTATCAACCAATATAAGTACATATTATTAATACAAAATAAATGTTAATATTTATGTAATTTATATGTTAATATAATATTTATGTGTATATCTATGAATATTCATTGGTAATGAATTCATGTTACTTATTAATATGTTCATATTTATTAATATTAATTATTAATACATTATATATGTTAATATATTTTTTATATTAATTAATAATATATGTGATGAGGCTCATCAATAGGTAAACTATTTGGTCTTAGTACCACTCTCCAACTTATTAAAATAAAATTTTCTCACATTTACTTACATATTTTATTATATTTTGTTTAGTGAGAAGGGTTAAAGTGAGATGTTATGTCATGTGACCTAATATGCATTAATTGCATGAATTGGAGCAATTTTGGGCTAATTTAAGTGCAGAAACTTGAAGTTGACAAGAAAGAGGGATTTTAGGAGATTTGTCTCCCTCCTTAACTCCTCAAATCATTCAAATATTCCACCACCACATCTCATCAACTTAGAGTTAGAAGCAACCAAGCCAACCGAGTTCATTGGCAGTCAAGCCGATGACAGTGAAGCCAATTCATTCTCAATTTTGGGAGCCAAGTCTCCCTAATTTTTAGGAAGTTGTTGGTAGCTTTAGTTTGTATAAATAAGAAGGCCAAGGGCCTCATTAGGATTCAATTTTTTTTTGTAGCCAAGAGGCAATTTAGAGCTGAAACATTGTGATTCTTAATATTATGTTGTATTTGAACTTTTGATGATAATGAGAAGGTTTACCTTGATCCAACACTGAGTTGACTCAGAGGGCTGAAGCTCTTGGGTTAGATCCCAACCCTAGCAGTAGAGGTTCCTCTTTTTGTACATTCATTCTTAGATTAAAATCATAGTTAGTTGTTGAAGTTATTTTTGCTTTGTTTAGTTTAACAAGTATTTGAATGATTGTTTAGTTTTGTTTCCATTAGTTGAAGATGTAGATCAATGGTATAGTAGTGAGAAAGAATACTTCATAAAATCTTGTGACAATGGCCTTTTCCTCATCTCCCTCATGGGAGCATGGTTTGAGGGCCCCACTCTCACAACCCCAAAAACAGATTTATCTTTTGGTCATTGCATAGCTTAGGGTTCATTTTTGAATAGATCACTATTTATGATTTCTTGGAAGCACCTACGGTTGTCATTTTATTTCTTGAGTTTGTTGTAGTTTAAGAAGGCATTTCATTTCATAGATCTAGTCATTAGCCATCAATAAATCAATTTTCTCAAATTCAACTCATATTTTCCTTATTTATATGAAGTTATGCATAAATGAAGAGAAGAACATGTTTTGTTGTAGGGATTGTTTATTTGTAGGGAGGAACTCATCCCACCAGCCTCATCCAAGTCTTCTCCACCTTCTACCAAGGCTTACCAACCCCTAATCCAAATTTTTGTTTTGTAGCCACCGTGGATAGCCACCTTGGGAAAATCCAACCATCCTAAAGTGTTGGAATGAGCCTTGGGTAAGGTGCACCTTCCCTACACCCTATTTCACCATCAGACATCTTTCCAACAATTCATTTCACCTTCCCTACTTTCCTATGGCCTTCAGATAACTTCATGTAGAAAACTAGGACATCCTATAGAAGCATGTTTAAACTTGTTTTGCATAAAAATGATAGTCTTAGCATAGGGTAGGCCCTCCACTTGACTTCCATGCCTCTCAGTGCCATTTTAGACCATATCTTCCATGCCTTCTCCCCTGCAAAGATCAGGTTGTTTAAATTAGCATTTACATTTCTAAATCAAAAGTCAAAAGACTATTTTTCTGCCATTTCAACATGAGATAGCTAGTGCATGCACACATCAGTCATAGAGTGATAGGATAAATTCCCATGTCCACTTATTCCAAATAACCAGATGATAGAATGTAATGTTAGATTAGTTCTTTTCTGCAAGTAATGTGTGTCATTTCTTAGCTAGATTATTTCATAGCACTTTCATTTCCTAAATAGGTAAGCATTTACTTTCTTGCATTAAATATTAACTTTACATTCACTTTCAGTAGTCAGACTCCTCCTTTTCAATAGAAGATTGGTTTGAAAACCCTAGTGGTCTATTCCCCCAGTTGAAAAGTGACAAGAGTAGACGGTTGCATCTACTGTGCATATAGCACTATCACCTCCAAGTTTGTACAAAACCACGGGTTGATAAAGTAAACTTGGTAGCCCTAAGAGTTGCAACATCCTTACTGCAATATTGGATATCATCACTTTTTTTGGCATTGTTGTCAGGGAGGTGTATAGGTAGATGTAATTTCTTCTTTCCTTTATGTTTTTCATTCAATAGATAATTGAAATTTCTGATTTCTTTCTATTTTGCAAGTAATTCTAAAAAAAAAATAATTAATTAATTAAAAAAAAAAATGTCTCGTAGGAGTAGAGACAATTTAGGAAAAAAAATTCCAAATACCTGCGCACCATCACACAACCAACCTTCCCTCTTCTTCAGTGGTTGTAAGTTTCCCTCTTTGACTACAAGGGAGTTAGAGGACCCATTAGGTGAGCCACAAGAGATCTTTGAAGAACCTATTGGGGTAGAAGAAGGAGAAACCATTCCACGCATTTACAACATGGATTCAAACATAAATGAAGGTGCTTTCCCCATTAGGGAAACCAATGGAGATGCTAGGATGAAAAACATTAGCCCCTTTGCCCTTCCTCACTTCCATGGCTTAACCTCATAAGACCCTCACACCTTTTGTTTGAGTTTGTTGTCATCTACAGAACCTATGACTATACCTTTGATGACCAGAAGCTGAAATTGTTCTCATTCACTCTTAAGGATGCAACTTTGCCCTAGTTCATGGGTTTACCTGGGGACAACATCATTACTTAGGCTTAGATGCAACAATCCTTCAATGAAAAGTATAAGGACTATTGTAGGTCCAAGGATACCAAAGAAAAAATCTTCAGAATGACCTTGGGACATGATGAATCCTTGGAAGATTATGAGGAAAGGTTCCAACTCGGCTACAAAAGGGACAGATGCAACCTCGATATCGAATCACTCAAGTTAGTCCTTCTTAGAGGGATCAGGGAAGATATCTTAGAAACCCTAAACATGCTATATGGAGGGGACATCTACCAACTATATTATGATGATATCAAGACAATTTTCAAAAAGCATTCTAGGCATCCAGAAAGAAGGGTAAGGCTAGTCAAGCTTTGGCCAGTTCATCCTCCTCCAACGCATTCATCAAAAGTGAAATTTAGAACATGTTAGATGACTTTAAGAGCGAAATGTTGCATACCCTTGCTCTACAAATGGACAACATGTAGATCAAGAGGAAGTAAGAGGAAGCAAAAAGTACCTTAGCTATCTTTTTCCCTAGACGCACTAGGAGGCACCCTAGAAATGAATGTCCATTGAATCTCATATAGATCTTCTCGATTTGTGAGGAAAACCACTCCACAGAAAAGTTCCTGATGGATGAATATGCATCACTTGTTTGCATTTGTTGAAGGACCTGGGAAAAGTTGTCCATCATTTCATTCCTTTGCTGCTTGAGGGCTTCTTTGAGTAAGTTTGATAGGATATCCTGCTCCGTCGTATTTCTTTTCTTCCCCCATGGGAGGCCACTGATGTTGGTGGGGACAGTATTTCAAGGGTTCAACTAGTTTAAGTATCAACTCCTTATACCCTAGCCTCATTAGGGACATGCACATAAAAATAGAGAAACAGTAGATTGCTCTAATACCACTTGTTATAGGCCATTTTGTCTCATCTAGTCAATACGCATACAAACTTGATCAACCAACATCCATGAACACCTTTTCATCATCCCTACACAAATCCCTAAGAATGACTCTCCCAAATCCCTGAGTTTTTGGGTATGACTACTGCATTCCAGTACTTTTAAGGCCCAACACACCCTAGCCCTTTAGGGACCTACGTTCAGCGTTAGGTTTCCTAGTTATGCACCAGCGCTGAGCAGCAGTAGGTTGTCCCTTGTTGGGGGTGTGTAGATTCTACAAATTCAGGAAAAATAAAATTAATCTTGAAGCTTCCTCTTCCATAAGCTTCTAGGAGTTGTTGCAACCATTTATCTTGGACCAAAACTTTGAATCCTATATGATCCTACCTTGGATATTTCACCTTTTATCCCTTGAGCTCATCCTCCCCTCCTAAGTGGATCTCAAGCCTAGACTGGTAAATGGATAATAATTCCTAAACTACCACACTCTCCTATAAATATACAACCATCTACAACACGAGAGTTGGCATTTGGAGACTAATAATACCCTCATGTTGTTGCTTTTATCCTAAGAGAGTTATCATTTCCATGCATTAAGGTGATATTGAGGTGTACCTTGTGAAAAGGAAGGACAAGACGTCTTTGGGAGATCTCTACAAGATCAGCTTCCATTTTTTGTTGTAAACTCGCTCTCTTTCATATTAATACAAAAATTATATCGTTTTCATATATGTGTTATGTTATGTTTACATTCATATATTTCAATGTTATGTTGATCCATTGAATAGAGTGATTGGATAATGCTACATATATGTCATAGATCTTTAGCTTGTGTTTATTGTTTGTGCGGGTTCTAATTATAGTGTTCGAAGCTAAAATTGGAGCTTACAAGCCAAGAGGAGAGAAGAGCTTGCCACAGATCACCAATAAGCATATTTCCATTCTCCAATTTCTCTAAGGGAAACTTTATATTATTTGCTTTATGTTGTTCTAGACAAGGCCCCTAGGTCTAGTGAAGATACTTATGTCTACAGTCGTAAATTTCGTATAACAAATTGGCAACTCTGGTGGGGACCGATTCATTCCCTTATTGGTTTTCTTGACTTTATCCCTTGTTACACCTCTTGAGTAGACCTATAGTGCCTCACTCAAATTGAATTGACCTTAGAAAGACCTTTCATTGAGATACATTTGATATTTTATGTCGGAAACTGGATTTTCTTTAATCAGTGCTCCCCCTGGTATGCTAACATAGCATTGTAGTGCACCCTAGCCTTCTCTGCACCTGTGTTGACCCTTGTTTCATGCAAAATTGCAGTTTCATGCTTTTATATATGACTAACTTGGTTCCATTTGGTCCTCCTTATGTCCCTGAGTGCGTTTAGGTCTCTTAGAAGCCTTCATCATTTTTTCTTTTGGTTTTGAGTGCCTTTGATAAGAATTTGTTTAGAATTTACTTTTTTCTTGTCATTAGGTCATTAGTAAATTTATTGCTTGATCATTAGGTTGCTTGAAGGAATTGGTGTTTTAGTCATCATTCTGAATAGTTTTTTTTATTAGTGATTAGGTGAATATCTTAGTTTTCATCTGATAATAAAGTGGAATTGAAAAGAAACATCTTATGCATCATCCATTGCATCTAGGGTTTTGTGAGTGAAATTCTAATTAGGAACAGTTGCATTAGGGGAACTGCTTAACAATATTTTTTGTTGCATCTTGTATGCTACATATTCTTTGTTCTCTTCCATCCCATAGATAGATTTTCTTTTAAAAGAAAATCTTCATTTAATCATGCTAGTTTGCTTTTTAGGTTATTCAGGTGAAATTTGTGGTGATCCTTGAAAACCGAAATTTAACTCAAGATAAACTTTAAAATTTATTGAATCGACCTAAGGAGAATTTGTAACATTAATGCAAACATCTAGAGGTCTAGCCTAGAGACGTGTTCTGGTGTTTATAAACATAAGAGATGTAGTTTTTTTCCATCATTGCATTTTGAGGTGTTAATTTTTCTTAAGGCGACATTGTTCTTTGCTATGATAGTTGCATTTCATCATTAATACATTAAGTTCACCCCATTTCATCATTACATTATTCAAATATACACCATTATACATCAGCATATGCAATTGCATAGAAAGAAACAACATCACCATCATCATCAATGCATCGGAATATAAAACGAATAGTAGAAGAAAGTATGCACACACATAGAGACAGTAGGATTGGTCTGAGACCAGGGAAAAACCCACTATGGGGAAAACTATTATGAAACCAGCTCACAAAAAGATAGAAAAGAAAGATCAACACCTTAGAATTCAACCTCTTCGAGGGGGCAACCTCCTTTACATTACACAAATGAACAATTCTTAAATGATACAAATGACAAGACATCCTTTCTATATATAGGAGTCTAAGGGGTAATAAAATAATAAGAGCCGACATAACAATAATAATGTAGGGCACAACAATAACAATAGTGGGCTTCTATGGGGCACAATAATAACAATATGGGGACTACATGGGCACAACAATATAATAAGAGGGTTACACTAATAACAATAAGGGGTTACACTAGTACTATAGGGACCTAACATGCCCTTCTCCTTCAAAAAGTATTGTCCTCAATGCTTGAGTAGTTCTTGATGCTTTTGTATAAGATTCTTGTCCTCCCACATGGAATCTTCAATGGGTAAGTTCTTCCACTTGATGAGATACTCTAAACTTGATCAATTTCGTAGATGTCGGGTTCTCGTTTCTGTGACTGCTCCAGGTTCCAATATGATTTTTCCTTCCTCGTCAAGTTCTGGCAATATTTTTTGAACTGGGATCTTCTCATTATGTAAGGTCGCCATTTCCTAAGTGCATGTAGTCTTGCCAACATTTCCTTCTCGTAAATAGCTTTGTGTAAATACTTTCCTTTGATTGGATGACTTTCGAAAGCAATAAGTATTTCTGCTTGCATTAAAACATCACCAATTCCATTTCCTAATGCATCATATTCCACAATAAAGATTTTTTTTTTTAAATCTGGCATAGCTAAGACTGGTGTTTTGCACATTGCCTCTTTAAGATGTTCAAAGGCCTTTGTTGCTTCTAGAGTCCATGAAAATGCATCTTTCTTCAACAATGTTGTTTTCGAAATGTATTCATTCTTCCTTCTTATTTGATGATATCCTGAATGAAGATCCAACTTGGTGAAGTAAATTAATCCATGCAATTCATCCAATAATTCATTAATGATAGGAATGGGAAATTTATCTTTAATAGTGAGTTTGTTGAGCTCTCTATAATCCAAACACATGTGCCATGACCCATCCTTCTTGTGCATCAATACAACTGGAGCAAAGAAATAAATTTGACTAGGTTAAATTATACCAACCTCTAGCATTTCTGCAACCATACGTTCACTTTCACTCTTTTTGGCATAGGGATATCTGTAAGGCCTGATGTTTGGAGGAACACATCCTAGAATCAAATGAACAGAATTATCATGATCACATATAGGTGGGAAGCCTTTGGGAGTCTCAAATACCTTGGAATGATTATCCAAGACTTTTTGGAGATCTAGAGAAATAGATGATTTCGATGTGGGAACCTCTAGTGAACATAATTATGCAATTACACCTCATTTTTCTTTCTTTAGAAGCTTTGTCATTCCATTAGAGCTTATTATTTTTCTCGGTTTCCCTAGGATACCCTTAAATTCAACTTCCTTTCCTTTCGAAGAAAATTTCATGAAAAGTTCTTGAAAATTAAAAGCTATTGTACCTAAGGATTGTAGTCATTGGACTCCTAGTACAACATCAGCACCACCCATTGGAGTGGAAAGCATTGGGCTATTCAATACATATTCTCCTATGGATAGCTTTATATTATGGCACTTTCCAGAGCAATTTATGGTTCCTCCACTTGCAACCATCGCTTGACATTCTAGTGCTGGATATAGGAAGCAATTCAATTCCTTGGCTATCTTACAATGAATAAAATTATGGGTATTGCCCGAATCAATCAACACTATTACCTTTTTCTTCTTGATATGTCCTTCTATATTGATAGTTTGAGGAGTGGTAATTCTAGCCAATGCATTATAATATATGGTCGGATTCATTTCTTCTTTCTTGATGTGATCTTTCACTTCTTGAACCTTTTTCTTCTCGACATGTCCTTCTATCTTTAGAGTTTGAGTGGTAATTCTTTCCAATACTTTACAAGATATGGTTGGATTCATTTCTTCTTTCTCTGGGGTTGGTTCCTGATATATGTCCTCTTCTTTTGATGTTTCTTGATCATTTCCTTCCTCCTCTTCACAATCTATGTAAAATAATTTCTTCTCAACACACTTATGACCTTTAGTATATTTTCTATCACAAATGTAACAAATCCATTTTTCTCTTTTTTCTTCCAATTGTTGTGGTGTAAACCTTGTAGGTTGTGAAAGGCTAAGAGAAAAAACACTTCCATATTTATAGTTGCGAGTGGTGGGATTCCTTGTTTCCATAATTCCGCTTTCAATTTTTCTTGCCAACTTGAATGCCTTCTCCAATGAATCAGGTTCCCAAAGACGAACCTCATGTTGAATGTTATCCTTTAAAGTTCCTATGAAGACATCAATTCTTTGCTTCTCTGGAATATCATTTACCCTTATATTCAATTTTTGAAATTCCTCAATGTCCTCCGTGAAAATTGACCACATGACAAGTGGTTTACGAGAACAAAGTCATTCATACCATAAAAAATTGATTCGGTTCTAAATATAAAGATGCAATATGTACCTTTTGTAATAGTTGCACCTCATGTAGATTAAAATATTGCTCCATCTATAGTATCCAATTTACCGGATCCTTGCCATCAAACTTCCTCATATTGGTTTTTCTTGTTTTTAGGAGCTCGATCTTGAAACGACTGTAACTCTGTAATTTCGTATCTTTAAGTTCTAAAAATTCGGTCTATGATAGCCCTCTATGTCCTCTTTCTAACCCTGCAAGTCTGATCGCAATTGGATTCCCAAAGAAAGGGTTATGTCAAATTTCCCGCTATGGCCTAATTATAGACTAGTTAAATGGAGCGAACTTCTACGACATGCCATGTGTCACTGTTTTGAACTTAGGTTCTGCAAATGATACGAAATAAACTGCATTCCATCTGCTTGCCACAACTTTCTATGAAATTTTAATCAAATTCACTGAGAGAGAGTTATGACGATTTTCCCAAGGTCACCTGTTTCAGGTGTAATTTGGGAGCCTGCAAAAACCCTAAACGCCTTAGACCATATCTCTGAAAATATAGTGAAACAAGATCTGAAATTCAGGTCCAAGATTCATCAAGGTTTCGGCTCAAATGGGTTTTAATTTCATAATCTAAAATTTCGTAGAATAAATTAGAGTGAAAATTTAACAATGACTTGTTTGAGATGGACTTCTGGAGCTTGCAAAAAGCCTAACTTCCTCAAATTATATCTCCAAAAATATAGCGAGACAAGATCCAAAATTCGGACCCGGGGTTCAGTGAGATTTTGAATCAACTGGGTTTTTGTTTTAGCTTCTGAAACATCATAGGAAAAAAATTTATAGTGAAAATTCCTCGATGACCTGTTTGGAGCAGCGAAACCCTAGAATCCAAAGCTATGATACCAAATGTTATGAAACCAGCTCACAAAAAGATATAAAAGAAAGATCGATGCCTTAGAATTCATCCTCTTCGAGGGGGCAACCTCCTTTACATTACACAAATGAACAATTCTTCGATGATACAAATGACAAGACCTACTTTCTATATATAGGAGTCTAAGGGGTCATAATATAATAAGAGCTGACATAACAATAATGGTGTAAGGGCACAATAATAACAATAGTGGGATTCTATGGGGCACAATAATAACAATATGGGGACTACATGGGCACAACAATATAATAAGGGGGTTCTTATTGTTACACTACTAGTATAGGGACCTAACAAAAACCCATGCAAATATTATTCTTCTTAGATCGTCATCAAATGATGCAGCAAAAGGGAGTATAGTGATCCATCACTTTATCTATGCAGAAAAACAATAATGTTATCTCTGAAATAGATCTAATCATGCTAGGAATCAGAACCCTCATACTGATGTGTTGTCGCAAACTGATGTCAACTGCTATATATTGTTTTCACTATGCCGAACACTGTTGAGTATTGATGTCACTATATTGAATACTGTTGAGTACTACTGCCATTGTCAATGAGCCCATTACATATGTTTGCAGCGAAAACTAACAAATCAAATCTTTAGATCTATAGATTTGTAAACAATAGAGAGAAACCCAGATCTACCTGATCACCGAAGTCAATTGAAGCCAAGATGTCAAACCCTAGATCTGAACTTAGGTCGATATGTCTGTGTGCGACTGAAACTTCAAGGTCACTCTCATGAATACAATATATACTAGCGAATGTGACTACAGAGTCACTCCCAGGAGGTCGCTATGCGTGAAACTATGGCACTGAACAGAAAAGATCAAAATTCACTCCCTTGTTGAGTTGTGTGAGTGACTGACAAGCCAAAGTCACACCCTTGCTGAGTTGTGCTAGCAACAAAGATGACAGGGTCGCTCCCAGGGCTACCTGGTGCGAGCGACCAGGGACCATAACCATATGATCTACCTCTAAACCCAGAGTCACTCCCATAAGCCTCTATGCCAAAATCCAAGGGTCTATAGTCACTCTCATAGGCTTGTGTGCCAGCGACCATGGACCAGAATGCCCCATTATGTGCCAACGACCAAGATCCAAAAGACCCTAACCCAGAGTGAACCTTGCGCCTATGATTTTGAACCCTTCAGTAAACTCCTTTCATCAAACCTGTGTGAACCAAGACAAAAGAGAAGAGAAGATGTGTACAAATTATCTTGAGGTCTCTTCTATTTATAGGATTTCCTGAAGGGTCACTTGGGGTTAAGATTGACCCAAGCAGTCTCATGCGGTTAGGGCCGACCCATTCCATAATACATGTATGAATAAAATAATTCATAACTCAACTTCTGCTTAACCAAATTGGGTGATCTTTAGGTCGATTTTGGTCCTCTAGAAAAGAAGAATCTAATGCAATCATTATTCTGGTCGTTTGAGTTGTCCAAGGTGGAATATACCGCAGTTGAAAAAATTAGCACTCCCTCTAAACCATGTATAATTCCACCTGCCAATATTTGTCCATCGAACAATATGCTATTATGGAATCTTCGAGTATCATCACGGATCATCTCTATCATGTAGTTATCGTGCCATGTCCATCTCAAGTGTCTCATCATCAAAAATCTTCATTGTACATCTTGATATATCCTTTTCCTATTCTTATTTATTTCTTGATTGTTCCTGCTCGTATGTTGATCATTCTCAGATCTAGAAGAAGAATAATTTGTTACCGCAGGGGAGCTCAATTTACCACCTTCTATCCATCGGGCTTGTTGGTACCATCCCATGACCTCCTTTTTCCTCCTAAAACATATCATTTACCTATTTCTTTCCATCATATATCTCTCAGATCCCTCGAAAATTGATTAGTTAATAGTCCTATAGTTATTAAAATGCATTAAAATTGATTTAGGAGTTTTATGTTAACGAATTAGGAATTTTTGGTAAAAATGGCTACAGGAAGTTCCAACATCCTGTAATTGGTTCATTGTTTGACATGTGGCATGACATCTAGGCTAGAGCGAAGGGAAGGGATGAAAAGTAGAATGTCCAAGCATGGACGAATACCTATCCTACAGCAGAATCGACCCTCCTACATGCGCGGTCAACGAAGGTCAAAGTATAGCATGTTGGCGACAAAGGCAGCAACAGCAAAGCATTCTAAATTGATTTAGTTTTGTTCCTTTGGAAATCAGTTTAGGATAGAAACATTTTAAAAATCACGACATGGTAAAAGCGACAACAGCCACATCATGAATGTACATTCATTTTCGAAATGTAAGGGTTGTAAAACCATATGTAAACACAGTTCTGAGTAGTCAGTGGTGGGTTATCGTTGTTTCGTTTGAAAACAGAGTTTGAATTTAATATCAAAGACATAATTGCAGTTGCGATCTTTCCTTGTTGCATTGATTTAATAATCGGTTGATCACAGTCCAGTATACCTCTGGAACACGGACGGGCCCTGCGTTAACTTTGTATACTGTCATTTCCTTTTCATTTGCAACTTAGGGTATTAAATGATATGCACAGTAATTAGAATTGGTTGTTGACTTCAATAGAATGCGTATGGTTTATGATAGTTCTTGAACAGTTCATCACTGAGATCGTGAATCGTATCCTGTAAGGGATTCAATCCTTTGTTGTTTTTTTTAAAGCAATGTCATGAACTCTGTTATCATTTTTGTATGCTTACGGTTTCTGTATGTTTTTATCTTGCATGAATATTAGTGAATGTTGAGTATTTGTTGAACAGGGGTTTTATGCATATTGTCTCTGTAAGGAGATTGAAATCTTGGTTTGCAGTGATACACAGTGTTTTAATTTGGTAAATGAATTGAATGACAGTGTTGTAATTAGGCAGATTAACTGAGTGACCTAAGTGTTTGGGTGATAGGTAACATACCTCAATCTTCGGTAAAGAAGTCCTGTGACCTACCATCATAACCACTTAGCTAATAATCCTTTATGTCTATATACTTTAGACGCATGCCTCTAAGTCTACGCATCCTGGTCGATAATAAATATAGCCTAGT
>APFE030205947.1:0-11352 GCA_000404065.3 Pinus taeda | reverse complement strand
AACTCTATGTTCCGCTCCTTATTACTCACATAATGAATATATGTTGGATCACCAATTCCCTACATCTAGAAGCTTCTTTCAATGGTGCATGCAAAATTGCTACCAAAGGACAGGCTAGATATGTGTTCAACAAAATAGCAACAAAGACTTCATTGGAATGTATGCAGAGGATATTTAGTACCGATAATGAGGAAGATTTCAGTGTTCTTTCATTTCAATATTATTTTCCTCTTCCTTCTGACTTTTTGTGTATTGTGTCCTACTTTGAGCAATTTGGTTTAGCTAGGGAGCATTGTAGGTATATAAAAAAATAGAGCCTATAACCTTATTATTGTTTTTTTCCTACTTCCACTTCTTATAAAAATCATCCCCATTCTTTCATTGGTTCTCATAATACTTATCCGTTTGAATTGCCTCATCTACTATGTGGGGATCATTTTGATCTGATTCATGTATAAAAGTTGCAACCCATCAAGGAATCGATTCACCTTCAACTAACATATTTCTTAAGTTCCCAGGGCAAGGAGGCTCATCCTTCGGGATTTATCTAAAGCAAGAGAACCCATTGAATTTATTCATTGCCACTTCAAACCCACTCATTCATCATTTAACTCCATAGCCCTCACAAAAGGAAATAGTGAAAGGTTTGAAAGGTGTAGCCGTTGTGGTGGTAGTGGGCAGCACTGCTATGGGCCCTAGGGCTGCCTCAAATTGGTTCAAGGCTTAACACCTGAAGATGGTGGTTTTGAGAGGTAATAGGGCATTTACTTTATTTTATGGTTTATTGCTATTCAAACTCCCCAAAACCCTAATGTAACCATTCATTTGTAATAATTATTCATTTTATTATCAGATACAATATTATAGCATAACTTCTGGAAATCTTTTAACATCAAATTTTCACTCATGAGAGCTAATATCAACACATGGTTTTACACCATAATTGTGGCTACTGGCCAGATTAAAAACTCTTGGTGTATCCTCACGCCCGTCCTGTTCATTCCCTCATGGTGGGTAGTTTGACTCTTCTTGTCTAAAATGTCGGTTCTGGTCTTTGGCACTACATTGTTGCATCTTGGATGATTGGGAATTTGAGATTCATAGACTTCATTCTTATTGAACTTTATACGACTTACAGGTAAACCAGAAAAGCTATAAGGATGTTGTAGAAAAAAATTCCAGCTATGGATAGAAAATGATTTACCTAGTGAGAAACAATAACTCTACAAAGATTTAACCAGCATTCTCACAGGAGCTCTAAATATAACTGAGGTTGAAAGTTCTAATTGAATGTAATTTTTGAGATAGTACAAAAATGAAAAAAGGAGATAAACAACACTCAAACAAATATTGCACAGCCAGTTCTCTTCAAAATAACTGTTCCATTTATCCTTCAATAATACTCATATTTACGAAAAATGATTGAGCGAGAACTTAAAAAAATCCAAGAAAAATCATGGCCGTAGCAACAGTTACTACACCTTACAAGGTACGGTCATGGATGAAATAGATAAGATGAAATAAGATAATTGTTCATGAAAAAAGATAAAGATAATTTTATCTTGATAGTGCCATAGTGCAGTAAAGAATTTGAATTCAAAACATTGGCATAATTGACAGAGAGGATATTCAAGTAACCTTTATTTAAGTGGATATTTGTTAACAAATAGATTTTATTATGAACAGTTGTTTTCCTCCTGGTCTGTTGGATTCTGAACCTGTGTTCTACATCAATAATATTCAAGTAACCGTTATCCAATTGAACATTATTGGAAAATGGAGAATCCGGCAGTGCACTGCCGTTTTCCTGCCAGTTCGATGGATTTCGAAGTTTTGCTCTTCATCGAGTACATGAAAACTGAACTATAAACCTCAAAGAAATAAAATAGAGTAATTTCCAAAATAAAGTGAACATGAGTTGAAACTTAGACAATAAAGAAAAATCCTAAACTAACGTAACTTCTTTCTTAATCCTAATAAAATGTTAGTCAGCATCGAAATTTGACGGAAATTGCGGATGCTTCGAAATTGAAACAACGAATTTGTCTGCAAATAAAAGCGATTTAAAATATTATTCCGTCCAACTTACCAAGGAAAATGACAGAAATTTGAAGGGAAACTCCGACACAGGAAAAGTACCAGTATACTAAAGGTTGCATAAAAACTCGAGTTGTACTCTGTATCAATTTCCAATGAAATTGATATGTGGACCTCGAAGCCAGAAAATCCAGTCATTTACGGACATAAATGGAAATAAATAGAAATTGAGCTGAAATTAGAGATTAAAGATAAATCATAGACTATAATAATTTATTAATTTTAAGAAATTGTGATTCCGCAACAGAATTTTGCCTCGCTTTAAAATTGCAGGAACAAAATTGTAGAAGAAATTCCCACCTATAACTTAGACAAGAAAAGTAAAGCTATCGTCATAATTTCGACGAATTGGTCGGTGTGACGCCATATTACCCAATGCAGCAATTTAGAGTAAGCCAGAGTTATATTTCATATTCAATTCGCCCTATATATCTCCAGTATGTCAAGTATGTCAAGTTAAGGATATATAACCCTTTCTATGAAATTATTGGAGGCAATACTAATGTAACTCTAATAAAACCTTCTGCACAAATAAATAAAACAATTCCGTCTTCAGTTTGAGAAAATTCAAGGCTGCAGGGGAAAAATAATTGGAAAATATGCCATGTGATTCGTACCTGAGACCTCGATTTTAATGGCACCAAAACCAGCATTAGCCAAAAAGTTATCACAAATCCTGTTCCCTCGTTTTCGTATGCGTGTAATTTAACCACAACAGCAGATGAACTGGGCTGAAGAAGGCGCGCGCTGCCACTTTAACGCCCTCGACCCTTTAAATTCACCAAAACAGACGTGGCAAGTGCCAAATTTGGAATAGAAGTGTCACCAAAGTTGGGGGAAAGGAAAACGAATGAGTAAAAATAAGAAACTTCACCGCACTACCAGCAACAGATACCAGCAACAGACTCTTCTCTCATAAGCTCGTGACTGGCGATGTGTTCGTCTTCCCCAAGGGGACTGTGCATTACCTCCAAAACATCGGAAAGATAACTGCGTTTATAGTAAGCTCCTTCAACAGTCAAAATCCGAGTACTGTGATCGTCTCTCTGGCTACTTTCGCTTCAACTCCTGCCATTCCCTACGAAGTGCTGAGCAAGGCATTCGCCATCAGCGTGCAGGAAGTGAACCGCTTTACCTGCCCCTTTTTTTTTCCTATTTTTTTTATTTCAGTTTTCCATCAACGATCATAATTCGTTCAATCGTCTAACACCACAAATCCACGGTGAACAATAGGACACGGGGGCGGCTGGGGCAATTCATTTCAAATGGAAACGGT
This sequence comes from Pinus taeda, assembly GCA_000404065.3. Lineage (NCBI taxonomy): Eukaryota > Viridiplantae > Streptophyta > Pinopsida > Pinales > Pinaceae > Pinus > Pinus taeda. The sequence goes on along the minus strand of APFE030205947.1, from coordinate 7,979 downwards.
CTACGGCGTAAAAAGGTATTTGATCTTGAACTATATTCTGCAGTTGGTAGACAAAACGTAGGAACATTGGGATATTCTGCTCCAGAGATGCTGTCCGGAAAGGGGTACTCGTACGAGGTCGATATATGGAGGTCCGTATTGTACGCCCTTCTATGTGGCAGGACACCATTCGATTAATTCACTCAACCAATCAAATTAAAACCCATCCCGCTAAATTTATATAAACGTGGTATATCTTAATAAATTTATATAAAGATGATCATAGTCATGAAATAATCTTAATCTTGAACTATTTTGGGGTTTTCATTTGGTGAGTTCATAAATTTATGGTCTTATTTCAAGGCCATTTCCAGAGTTATGGCCTTCTATGGGTTGCGTTGCGTACGGTATACCTGCCCAATAAGGATTAACATATGATGTTGCAAGGATTAATGCACATTCACAGATGGGGACACAGTTCTAAAGATATCATGCAAATAGATATCATGTAAATAAAGGTATCGCCAATATAAGTAAATAAAGGTATCGCCAATATAAGTTTTCAGCAATAGTGGTTTGTTGTTTTGTATTTCTTAGATTGGATTGAAATATATTGCTGAGTGGGTTGTGTTCTACGTGAAGTAAATGAGTTAACATGTACTTTGGAAATTATGGATGACACTACCAGACTGCATTTAAATGAAGTAATTGGAAATTGTATATATTTTAGAATTACACGGAAATTTAATGAGGTTTCCTACCTTGCCATGTTAATTAATTATCAGGAAAGATGCCAATTTAAATGAAGTAATTGGAAATTGTATATATCTGAGAATTACACGGAAATTTTATGAGGTTTCCTACCTTGCCATGTTAATTAATTTGAAATATATAACGCTTGCTATGAAAGAGGAAAGATGCCATGTTAATTAATTTGACATATATAACGCTTGCTATGAATCAGGAAAGATGTATTTGTAAAAATATTAGTTAATTTGTTATGAATCATGAAAGATGCATTTGTAAAAATATTAATTAATTTGTAAGGATCAGTTCCTCCGTGTCTCTTATTTAGATAAAGGTATCAACTCTTGGCTAGTTCTTCTAAATGAGAAAGGTTTAATGTTCTAGGTCATAATAGAGGTATGCAGAATAGCTCGATGGCATCCGATTAGCCTATGGTGAAACCCATGACCAAATTAGGACTACTGTCATCCTTTAGTTTAGGTCGTAGTAGCGTTCAATAGTGTAATTGTTCAGTGCTCCAACATTGGATCTTACTAATCAATGCAAGGCCATAAACCTAGGATCTGAAACTAAACCTAGAAGATGATTCTACATTAGCTCAGCTATTAGCCCATATTTTTTTTACTGTGAGTCACAAGGTTCACTTTGTTGTAGAATAAAAATCAAATTTGATTGGAATGTCGAGGAGGATGGTTATTGGACAATTAATCTGAATATTGGGTGCTTGGCTTTGGATACTTCATGATAGTGTCAACCTTCAAGAGAGTCATTTTGAGCTCACCATTTCCAACTACATGCCCAGAACACTTCTTGAAATAAAGTCTTCCTACTTAGAGTTGGTCACTTTAGTAAGTATAATAGATCATCCTAATTGAATGGATGGAAATAGGGCATTACACTAACTGTCATTTTGTTGAGGAAATATTTTCTATAGTGATTTATTTTAGTAAAGAAAGTGTCATTGGCTATTCTAGATGTGGTTGGTCCTAGAAATGAAATGGGTTCTAGGTAGAGGTTGATCCTACATTTATGTGTCCTTTTCCTCTCTTGCGATGGTAAATTGTTTCATCTATGGTGGAAGCGACTATCTCAAGCCCCTGTGATGTGTGGACATACATAGATAGAGAGCTTTTCAATAGGTTCTAAAAACAAAACATTCATGGAAATATGCCCACCATTTGTTTTTGATCTTTATGTGTTCACATGAGGATATTAAAAAACGAAGACACCCAAAGTATAGGGCATGGGAACGAAGGAAATATAAAATTGAGTAAGTATTATATTGTAAGTGCTTAGGTACTTTCATTCGTGCTTAGTGCTAAAATTCATGATTTAATGCCCTAGATGGCCAAAAGGAACTAGGGTGATTTCCATGGTTTTTATTTTAGGCTTATGCCTTGATTAAGGTATAGTTTATGGATGATTAGTTATTTGTGGCTATGCTTTGCTAGGGGCCAGTGAATGAATGTGATGGTTGTAGTGCTTACTGTATCGATATTTTTGTGAATGGATGACCTCCGCCCTAGCTAGATGGCAAGAGAGAATCAAACATGTAAGAAAGAAACACCATATCATAGTGTCCCATAAATGAATTCTACATGCATGTTCCAAGTGCTCGGATCTAGAAATGAGGAACGTAAGTTGCTCTTAAGGTAGGGCCGCCATCATGAGTTGAAAGTTCTTGGAAAAATTTATTAATGTAATTAGGAACTCTAGTTACATACTTGACCACCCCCACAACACTTATAAGGAATTCTTAGCTTGCTCGTTGGTCGATCTCCTTTCCTAGTAAGGTACAACATTATGAAACTGAGCAGGTGAAGTTACTTGCGCAAATTCACCTATTAGTCTTCTTGGAGATGGCCCCAAAGGGGGGTTATGAGCAAATCCCATCCTCAACAAAGGACATTTAGTAGCATGATACCCCTTTTTCCTACACCCTATATACCAAAATACTCTTTAGGCTGATAAATTTGAAGGTTATTTTTTACTGTAAGAAACATCTTCACAGGGTTCACTCCCTTTTCGTAGCTAGTATGGATGGTACAACTAACGAGCATGCTTGTGCTAACGTAAAAAGTGAAAAATGTTTCTCTTTTATATTTTATTAGAAGGTTATGCATTATTTTTTTACTAGAGTGCTTTTATTGACCAAGCCAAGAAAATTGAGCATTTGTACTCTGGAATGTTGTTATATTCATATTTTTTATGATATTTTTTTTCATTGTTACAATTTAGTGGGTATCCCATAATTTTATTTTATCTATCACTTTGGCATCTTATTTCCCAGTAAGTAGATCATAACACATCTTTCCTAGTTGTCCTTGCTAGATTTTGCAAAGCAATTACATCCTATAACCCTATTTGATTGATTCACATATCAATTTGGAGACTCTGGAAACCTCAAGAAAATTGATGGATTTCAATAAAATGGTATTTCTAGGATGGGTCATAAATTGGTTATTTGTTCAAAGTAAAATAGCATAACATGTATATCTTATATGGATGTTTGACATGCTTTGTGGAATATTTATACTCCAATGGTTGTAAGTGCTCACAATTCTTGCCAAAATTTGTACTTTTTGGTTACATTTGGTGTGAAATGCTCTCCTACATTTCTATATTGGTTCTATTCCTAGAGGCTATTTGGTAACCTTTTTCACTTGCTTTTTAGCATCTAGAAATGTTTCCATATTGTAATTCTCTAACTTGATTAAATTGATGAAACCAATGATGGAATACTTTGGCTTAAGTGGAGACAAACTAAAGGTAGATTATGTTCAGAAAATTTTGTATTTGAATTCTTTCTATACTAAATAATTTTAGATTACTCATATCCATCCTTCGCCTGAGGGATTATATTAGTTTATGGAGTACTATGGCCATTTTCTCTTCTGAGAAATAAATATTTTAATATCTAATTATTTTATAGGTAATTGCATGTATTTTATCTTGAGAGCCAATCAAATATCTCTTTGAAGCTGAAATAAATACATAGAACATCAAGCTAAGTCTCTTTTTCTGATATGTATATTTGATTATCAAGGGAATTTTATCAAATTAACATCTTGTGTATACAAATTTTGAAATACTTATTGTTTATCCAAGTTGCATATGGTTTGAGTTTATATAGAAAATACTTCTAGAAATAACAATGTCATACCAAATCCTAAAAAGTTATTATATCTACTTAATATAATCTAAACTGCATGGTTAAAGTGAGAAGCATTAACGCCTTGAAAAACCATGAATTTGAGTAGTTTTGGCAACAAAGCATTATCTCAATGTATTTAAAAGTTTTTTTTTACTATTATGCAAAAACTCTTGAAGAGTACATGAGACCTTGTCATATTTCCTTTTCTTTACTCTCTTAGAAGAAAGGATATGATTGATTAACTTCTCTATGAAGCTTTTCAAGAGGACTTCCTTGTAGATAAACTCAAGCCTTTCTTCAAGTCTAACCCTGTGCCAAAAAATCAAGATGCCTGGCCTTCGTTTCGTTCTTAGAGGTTATTTCGAAACATTCTCACATGTTTTTTAGCATTTGGAAACGTTTCCATTTTGTAAATTTGTCAGCTTACTTAAATTTATAAAATATTTGTGATTTTTGTTTCCAAAATCCAAATGTAATTGGCACAAATTTCACTATTGGACGGAACAAATCTTGTGGTTTGTGCATAAATGATCAGACTATTAGTACACTTCTGTGTAATTTGAAGTGTACACTGGTAATATTTATTGTATCTTCAGTAATTCTGGTTTTTATGCTTAGAGACAAAATGATCTTTTGCAATCATAAAATAAGTAAATTTGTGCATCAAAAGGACAAGTATTATAGGGATTAGATTTGGAGCTTTCTCGTGTACATTAAACTGGTTATTTATAGAGTCAATTTATTTGCTATAAATGGGTTTTGACAATGAGAATATCTAGAATATAAAGTCACTTTTGGAAAATATTTATGTCATGCCACTTTGTAAATTGGAGACATTAAGTGCCTACTATATTCCTTTGAGAAATCTCTATGTTTTTCAAACTGACTAAAATAAAAATTATTTGAGGTTTGAAAGCATCAAGAGGGCTAGGTACACTAATGAATAAGTTTGGGTGTTTCAACAGGACAATAGGGTTACACTTCTTCTTTATAAGTTCGATGGATTAATTATGAGGGAGTAAGAGTGGACTGTTATTTTATCTTCAACAATCTATTTTTAGTAGTTTGCACACTGTTTTCATTTGTTAGATAGTTTCATTTCACTATTAAGTAAAAGAGAGTGCAAAAATCATGGCATTGTCTTCATTAAGAGAATTCACACATCAGAACCAAAAAGCTTAAAATCTTAATTGAAAGCATGATATACAATTCAATTTGTAGCTTTGGTTGTTCACAACATTTATTCAATTGTGCTTTGGTGACATATCTCTCACATCCCCGCGTGGACACTTTTCAAGGTTACAAAGAGCCTTTCCCCATATTACAAAGGCTTATATTATATGGAGCATGCCTACATCAAATGTGATTAAACTTGAGATCCTGGATGTGGACTATGTAGATATTACCTTTTTCTTCCCTTCATTAGGTAATGTCTTTAGCTGTTATAGTTTCCTCCTACATTGCAAGATTTCATGCTTATGAAATAGCCACCACATGAGTCTTAGTAAATATATGTTCAATGGTTGGTAACATTTTTTGCAAGCAATTTTGTTATCTATTTATTTTTATGTTATCTCTTTATGAGTATAAATATTTTTTGTTAGGTTTACAATAGATATTATATATAATGACTGCATAATTGCTGGTAATCACAGAGAGGAAAAGTTAATCTTTTAATAGACTCTTTGAATTTTCAAAAAATACCCAGCAAAAGATTCATCATATGAAGCAATAAGATTAAACAACAACACTAGTGCATTTACATATCAACTGTCTATTAGTGATACAATTTCAATCATTAACATTCACCACGAGAATGTAGAAATCAAGAATTGTTTCATATCTGATTGACCACACATCCAAAGTGAGTATTGAATTCCTAACGGAGGCTCAGTGGTAATAACTAAGTTTTCTTTAAATTCTTGCTAACGAAATTAGGTCTAATGAAATCAAAACCCTTAGATAAGATATCTAATATCAATGTAACAATATTATTCACCATGCTATACATAATTTATTAGACCGAGTCTATGTAAATTGGTAAGAGATCTTCAAAGACAAGATCACTCAAACAAACGTCATGAAATAAGATAAAGATAAGACAATTTTAATTTCCAAACTATGTTTGACAATCAAATCAACACCAAATGAAAAATTCCTAGTGGAAAATACATCTGGGATATATTTCCTTGTGAACTACCTAACATATAGAAGCATTTTCCCCTAAAAAAATCTTACATGAAATTAAATATATGTGAACACTAAACCAATACGGATTGGAGAAGAAAAGATAACGAGGCAAAAACCTTCTTTGAAGCTTGTCAATTGTATTATTCCCTTCATCTAGGAAATGGCTATGAAGCTGCCAGCACTGATATGAATGAGAAGTTCATCCCATACTAAATATAATTTAGTATTCAAAAGGGAAAAGCTCATAAATAAAATTCCATTTGGAGCTAGAAGGTAAAGAGAACTCAGTTACATTATGCCAAATTTATAGATTATATAACCTTTCCAACTTAGGTTGTCTCTTAATTTCTAAATACGCTCTTTCAAGTTTAAATAGACACATATTTCATGGACTTTGACATCAGATAAGATAAATAATATTAATGTCCAACAAATAAGAAAAAAAGTAGGTCAATGGGGCCAAAGAAAGTAAAATTAGCAATAGGCACCTCCACGAGTCCCTAAGGCTACTCTGAAATCATAAACCAAGTTACATTGATTAATACATAAGGAAGGAAAATAATATTAAGATCAAGTATAAAGGATTGAGAATTGATAATTTCAAACAACTTCCTTGAGGTCGGATTTAAAACTATAAACTATGCTCCCATTTTTTCAAATGAAAAATCCCCTATGTTGTTCCTTAGAATTCAATGAATTTGAAAAATTATTTATAACACTAAAGAGTAGAAATCACAATTTTTGACTTAATGAAAATGTAAATGGAAGTTGGAAATATTTTAGTATGCCCTGATTCTTTCAAGAAATAACACCATTTAACACTGGTTTAGATCAAAAAGAGATGGATTTACTGAGGAAAAAAATTAATGATATTTAATATACTACGAATAAACAAAAACATTACATAAACCCCATCCACAATCCACATTCTAACATAACTTAACTCCATACTGTACATGCTCTTTTGAACTTTTGAACATGACCTGACAATAGAAAAGCATCACTAGAGGCCCCAAAAGGCTAAAAAGTATCTAACATTAGTTGGAGAGTCTTTGAAATCACTAAATATATACTTATTTACACATGTTTAAAATCGCTCAAATCTCCTCACATGCCTTAAAATCCTCAAATTTGTCACTAGCCTTTAAATAATTTGGGAAATATATTATTCTCAACATTATAAAAGCACTCAAATCCTTTCTACCAAGAACACTTCTTAAATGACCCATTCAAAATAAAAACTTTGATGGCTTCACCCAATTCATGAACAACATGATGGTTATCTTTCTAAATCTAAAAACGTCCTTTTGTAAATGTATAATAGAAGTGAGCACTTTTTGTTCTTTTTTGTAGTCGGGACATTGCATACATCCATCAGTTTGTGATTACAATTTTTTCACTTCAACTTGTTGGATAAACCCTGTCAATGGAAACGTAGATATTCATTGCATGTTGTGGAGTAATGACCCAACACAATTATGCTATAACTGCAATTTTTTGCAAAGCCAAGCTTCTTGGAATATGAATGAAAAGTGGATAAAAGTAAACATAATTCTAATTGTGACACTTGTGGTCTCACATGGACGTATCTCATAGGTTGCTTCCCAAATAGAATAACCTCTTAGGTGTTACAAGATAGGCTTCTTGGCATTCACTAACAAAAAACACTTGATTTTTTTGGAATGCATACAAGAGAATTGCTTCCAAAGTTAGATTGAACTTATAGCCAAATGTTTGGACTCAAGGCATTAAGCCTATCATATTCATGGTTGCAAATCTAAGTGGTTTGCTAGTATGACTTGAAACATAAGGTATGCCTTGTTCAAACTAGAGAGTGACCAAAGGGCCAAATTCAAAATTTTATGTAAGTTTATGGAGCCCCAATAAATCTATTGTAAAGTTGGTATTA
>APFE030205946.1:97020-110055 GCA_000404065.3 Pinus taeda | reverse complement strand
ATACAGTGGCAGTATTGAACAGATTTATGTCAAAACCAGGGAAGGAGCATTGGACAGTAGTGAATCGGGTTTTCAGGTATTTGCATGGCACTAGTGATTATGGTTTGCGCTACCAAGGAAGACCAAGATTGGACAGATTTTTGGATATATGTGGCTTTGTTGATGCAGACTGGGCTGGAGATCTGGATCAGAGAAGATCTACAAGTGGGTATGTGTTTAACCTATTTGGAGGTGCAGTCAGTTGGATGAGTAAAAAACAATCTGTAGTGGCACTATCAACTATAGAGGCAAAATTCATGGAAGCCACTCATGCAAGAAAGGAAGAAGTTTTGTTGTAGAGATTGTGTTCAAGTATGGGGTTAGTACAGGGAGCTATAAGGACAGACTATGACAGCCAAAATGCAATTTTCTTGGCAAAGAACCCTGCTTATCATTCAAAGACAAAGCACATTGATGTTTAATATCACTTTGTGAGGGATATGATAGAAGACAAAAAGGTGTTGCTGGTAAAAGTGGACCCTTTGAAGAATACTGCATATGCATTGACAAAAACTTTTAGCTCTGAGAAGTTCTCTTGGTGTAGAGAAACAATGGGCATTGCAGGGATGGATAAATGACTAATCTCTCTTATGGCCCCCTGTGGAAAGAAAACAACAAGTGGGATAATGTTGGGTTGTGTTATATTATTTCCACAACTTGCCCACGTAGTTAACCAGGGGGTTAGGAGGGGGGCGGAGCCCCCCCTTCGTTACGTCGATTGCGTAGCGGGGGGAGTCACAAGGGGTTTGAGGGGTGCACGTAACCCCACTCTATGGGGTCCGGGGTAGTGCCTCGGAAAATTTTGGTTTGGACCCTATGTTAGGTTGGGCGGACCTACCTAAGGTTTTGTGCATGATTTTCGCACATGGTTTTGGATGCGATGGTTTTTCGGTCCATGGTTTTGGACGCGATCATTTTTCGGTCCATGGTATTGGATGCTTCGCCATGTATAAATATGTATTGTAAGATTGAAAGGAATATAATGAAAAATCGAGCTGGTAGACCCGGTTTTGGGATCCAGGGGAAAATCTCTATGTATGTGTGTTTTATGTGTTATGCTCTCGCATTATTTATTGTTTGTGTTTTAGAATTCATATGCAGATAATTTCTATACGGGGTTAAAACTTACAGGCATTCTCACACACTGAGGAAGACAATTCTGCAAGAAGGAAGGAAATAGAAAGAGCTCAGGTAAAACCAAAAGAAAATAGGAGAAACTCTCAAGAAGACGAGAGAGAGAAAAGGAATGACTGCACTAAAGAGGAAGAAAAATCCATAACGCATGAAGGAAAATGAGCAGAAAGCTCTGTGTTGCTATTGGAATGTGCGGATTAGAGAGAAATCATTCGATTAAGCATTGGGAGGTGGAAGAACTTCTCTCAAGTGAGGACAATAGTCTCTAGATTCCTTGTAATACTGGAGGGTGGAGATGGTTTTTTCTAGATTCCTTTGACAACTTTGGTGGAGGTAGGTTCTTTGATTCATGGAAGGAGAGTTCTGTAGCCCCCTCTGTTTGTTTCCTTGGTTTTTACAATGAGATATGGATTCCTTTGTTGATTTGAGGGTGGAGACATAAGCCTTTGGACTATGGATTTGAGGGGGGAGGTATAAGCCTCTGGACTCCCTTATTGATTTGAGGGTGGAGGTATAAGCCACTAGACTCCCTTGTTGATTTGAGGGTGGAGGTATAAGTCTCTGGATTCCCTTTTTGATTTTAGGGTGGAGGTATAAGCCATGGGATTCCCTTTTTTATTTTAGGGTGGTTGTATAATTGTCTAGATCCCCCTGTTGAATTGAGGGTGGAAGTATATACCTCTAGATTCCCTTATTTTGAATATGGTGGAGGTAGGACACCATCGGCCTCCTTTGATAAGTTGGTGGGTGGAGGAGAGAGTCTTTATATTCCCTTGTTGATCTGAAAATGGGGCACTTAGGCTTCTTGTCTAACTTACAAGAACCTATCCCACTTCCAAAGCTTAAATATTCCCCAAGTCTTTATGATTAACCAATGAGGAATTAAATATGTGCTTGAAAATAAGGTGTATCCTTATGATTGTTTTAAACTATTTATGTGTTGTAAATTGATTTGCTTAAACTAATATAAAACATATAACAGTGAAACAATGCAACAAATGAACATCACATATAAGACAGTAAGTTTAATATGGAGTTCACCCAAAACTCTTGGGCTACATCTCCTTGAGCTCTAGTCAACTCAACTAAGCTCTCTGGGATTATGGTCTAAGTTATTTTACAAGCTCCACGCTCAACTCCACTGGTTTACACAGAACACAATGGGTTTAGAACACCATCTTATACCCTGGCTCTGAAGCTCTCAGCTTTTTGGCTCCAGGCTCTCGCTGTGGCTCTCGGCTTTGGATCTGGCTCTAGCTCGGGCTCTGGCTCTTGGCTCTGGCTCATGGCTCTGGCTCTTGGCTCTCGCTCTCGCTCTCGTTCTCGCTCTAGCTCTTCGGCTCTTGCTTCTTTGGCTCTGGCTTTGGCTTTCTGCAACTTTCAGCTCTCTGGATTTTCACTTGACCTCCAAGTGACCCCAAAGACTCCCTCAGCTTCTCTGTGTAGTATCTTTTCACTCTCTCTGCTCTCTTGCTTCTACCTTACAACTACCTATTCCCTCAATCGTTCTCTCTGGCTCCTTTGAGGTACTTTTCCAGCTTTTCGGCTACCCCAATCGTTTCTCTGCGTATCATCATCTCTCTGTGCCTCTGCGGCTTCCCTGCTCCTTGTCAGTTTGACTAGCCATCTATCTCTACGGCTATGTGGCTTCAAAATGCATCATTGCCTACAAAAACACCTACTTGCATAGTGGCATGATGATCAGGAGCGGTTACAAAGGTTTCAGGGCCTTCTCATAGGCAAAAACCCAAAAACTGAGAAAATCCCATTACACTGAGAATGTCTGCAAAATACATTATCGGGCAAGATTTTTGGATTTGAAATCCCATTCAATCGCCCCTAAAATCCCTATCGGGTCTGCAATTAGGCGTTATATCGCATCGCATAAGCATTTTGGGTAAAATCCCAAATACACAAGAAATACTTAAAAAACCTAACAAAATCCTTTTTATCGGACTTCAAATTCTATCACATCCACCCTATAATCATATCGGGTTTGCCTTTGGAAGCTATCGTACTCTCCACCGTCAATCCGGGTGATCTCCAATCCAACGGTCAATATGCGACTTTGGGTGGCTTAAGGGTACGGAGGTTACCGGCCTGAAAAGGTGGTTTTCCTCTCTCCTCCGCCAGCCATGCGTCGTTCATTGTATGGGATGGGGCGGAGTCGGCCCAATACCATTTACCGCTTGAGGCCCACCCGAAATCCCACTTATGGAACTCAAATTTTATGAATTGCGCCTATAATTCCCCTTTGGGTCTGGCTTTATCGCTTTTGGGCGTTTCCCTTTGTATTTTGGTTTTATAGCGGAAATGCTCTAATACACAGAAAATCCGAAAAACCGGATTTCAAATTTTATGCAATCGGGCTTATAATTCCATTGGGTCCGGAAATCACAAGTCGCCGATTTAATCCTCGCCATCCATTCCTTTCCCAATCCGACGACTGAGATTGCACGTCGCAATCATTATCGCATATTGCATCGCATATGGCCCAGGGGTTCTGTATATCGCTGATGCCGATCCAATCATCGGCAAACGACGTGTCGCATAATCACAATCGCCAAGTCTGGGGTCTCAATATCGCATACATGCTTGCCTCCAATCTGATACATCGGATCGGCCGATCGAGGTCTCTTCCACCTCTGCTTAAGTTTTCCTCTTGGACCATCTCCAATGTGATTTCCCTTTATAAGGGTTTTTTGCCCATTTTAGGGGGATTTTGCCTCTTTTTCCAAAGAACGAAGGGCATCTTATTTCTGCGATAACTTTTGCATCCTAAGTCCATTTTTGTACATTCAAGTTGCAGTAGATTTAGAATGAAAAGTTCTCTGCCATGGGGCTATTTCCAGGAACTTCCTTGGACTTTCATTTTCATCTATGAGGAACACTTAGACTTAGGAGTCTATCCAAAATCCATTTTGGATCACGCGTTCCCACTAAAAGAACTTTTTGTCTCCAAAATACTGATATACTATTCTAAATAGTAAATGAGAGTAACAACACCCTCTTCTTTCAGCATCCATACACTTGCCTTGCATAGTGCCTCTGAACCAAAGCCTTTGACCACTCTCCTTCCTAGATGTGTTGGTTCTCCTGGGAAGAATTGTCTTCCTTCTTGACCTCATGCAGAACTTCTGTTGAGATGGTCACAGAAGGTAGTTTGAACTTTTCTACCTTGATCATTAATCCAAGGTGGCTCAAACAAATGTGAAGTACATTTGCTTCACAAAAACTTTCATTTGTGCCTGTTTGACACGCTGCTAACAACAACTATTAACAACAACAGAAATACAGACAACAACTAGATGGTCTAAACTCCTACTTCAACAAAAGAAATAGATTTCACATCTTTGTGAACACCTCCATGTCTTACATCTACATAGAAATGATGGACTAGATACCAAGCCCACAAAACATGCCTTTAAAACAAATGACCCTTCAAGTCAAGCATGTAGAAAAAGACCATTAGGAATCTTTTTCAAAAGATGAAACACTTCATCATTATCTCCATCTTGGAGACCAAGTTAAATTTTCCCAAGTCAACATTGCATGCATGCCAAATCAATCAACCCTACAAATCAATTACACATACATGTTCAAATACAAGGAAATCATCAACATCCCTGTGTTCATGCACATCAAGCTTATGCATGCATTTCATCCTTCAAATTCCACTTAAGCACACTGTACTTTCGAAGCTGAAATGAAATATAATGTTGCAGCAACAAAGTGAGTCTCCCACTCAAATTCTATGTTCACCTTCTTGGTAAAATCCTGCAACTTGCATTCCATTAACAAAGAAATGCAAATAGATGCATCAATAGACACGCAATCTTAATCGGATAAGAACTCTAACCATTTCTTACCAATCCCTTTCAAAGGTACCACCTTTGTTTGGACATCAGCATCAACATGTGAATCATCCCAAAACACGTCATTCATGGAATCTTCCTTTCCATTTCTGCCATCTTCTCTTTCCACCTTCTTCAGCTTTTGTGGAAGCATTGCTGGATTCAGAGTCCAACACCTCTCAGCAAGATGCCCTTGCTTATAGCAGTAAGTGCACTGCATGTGCATCCTCTTGACAGCAAGATTTGCCTTGTCCAATGGACCTTTGGCTTCTTGCTTCTTTTCCCTCAGAAGTTTCTTGTATGTGATCATTCTCTTCCAACATCTAAAAACATGATGGTTATCCAAACCACAAAAGGAACATGCAATTATTTTCCCATATCTATGTGGAAATTTATCATGCTTTGCACACTAAAAAGGAAAATGTTTAGAACCAGATTTATACCTATCTCTTTCACCTTTATTGCCTTCATGATGAGGTGAAGAAAATGAAGAAGTGGCTCCCTTTTGAACACCATCAATCTCTTCAAGGCTATCAGAGTTTCCACAACTCTCTGGTTCAAGTGTGTGCTTCTGAACACATGCATCCTGCAAATGATGTTTCAAGCTATTTCATTCCTCCTTAATACAATCTTCAAACTCTTGAGGTAGAGGACCTGAAATGAAACTCCTTCTTAGGACTATTTCAATGGCCTTCATAGCAGCTTTGGAACTCTTTCCGTAAGACTGTCCATAGCCAAGATCCAAATACTTAGGCCTTTCCTCAACCATTATTGGCTCAACAATACCTTGTGCATGTTTACCCAAGCCTTTTCCTTCATAGCCCATCTTGGACATTAGCTTGGAACCTATGCCTTTGGTATGTTTTTCAAAAGAACCAATATAAGCATTCTTAGAAGAATTTGAAGACAAATAGGAACTATTTACCTCTTCTTCAAGTTGATACTTGACTAAGGCTTCTTGGGCAACAAAGAGTTGTGACTCCAACTCATGCATCCTTCTCAGGTTCATATATGTAATATGAAGTTGCCTCTCCATTTCCTGCAATTTGTTAGAAAGAAACTGCTTCTCTTCCTCCACGGAATTCAACTGCGTTCTAAGTATGTTGCTCTTCCTTCCATCCTCATACATTTCTCTCACCATATCCATCATGGTGGACAAGTCTTGCTTCATGTCTTCATCAAAGATTCTTGTGATGAAGAAAGAAGAATTTGACGACTCACTTGTAGAAGTTGTCATTATACCAATGAACAAAAGAACTTCAACAAGATTAATAAAGAGCTTATTTAAGCAACCTTTTGCAACAAACCTCTTGTGCTTCAAGGATTTCCTTGAGGTCCTTTGGGATAGAAGAATTCCTTCAGCCCTTCTTCCTTCTTGCCCTTCCTGGAATGAGCTATCAATAGCTTTCCCTTCACCTCTGCAAACTCAAACAATAGTCAGTCTGCAAAACAAGCAGACAATCAACCTCTAACTGTTTAAACACCTTTCAGACAAGCAATCTTTGCTCTGCCAATCAAGCATTCTGATATAACCTTCTCTCAAGGTGTGGTTAACCAATCTCAAGCTCTGATACCACCTAATCTGAAAATGGGGCACTTTGGATTCTTGTCTAACTTGCAAGAACCTCTCCCACTTCCAAAGCTTAAATATTCCAAATTCTTTACGATTAACCAATGCATAATTAAATATGTGCTTGAAAATAAGGTGTATGCTATGGTTGTTTTAAACTTTTTATGTGTTTTAAATTGATTTTCTCAAACTGATATAAAACATATAACAATGAAACAATGCAGCGAATGAGCATCACACATAAGACAAAAATTTTAGTATGGAGTTCATCCAAAACTCTTGGGCTACATCTCCTTGAGCTTTAGTCAACTCAACTAGGCTCTTTGGGATTATGGTCTAAGTTATTTTACAAGCTCCACGCTCAACCCCACTAGTTTACACAGAATACAATGGGTTCAGAACAACATCTTATCCCCTGGCTCTGAAGCTCTCAGCTTTCTGGCTCTAAGCTCTCGCTCTGGCTCTCGGCTCTGGCTCTGGCTTTGGCTCTGACTATTGGCTCTGGCTCATGGCTCTAGCTCTTGGCTCTCACTCTTGCTCTCGCTCTGGCTCTGGCTCTTCGTCTCTTGCTTTTTTAGCTCTAGCTTTGGCTTTCTACAACTTTCAGCTCTCTGGCTTTTCACTTGACCTCCAAGTGACCCCAAAGACTCCCTCAGTTGCTCAGTGCAGTAGCTTTTCACTCTCTCTGCTTTCTTGCATTTGCCTTGCAACTGCCTATTCCCTCAATCGTGCTCTTTGGCTCCTTTGAGGTACTTTTCCAGCTTTTCGGCAACCCCAATTGTTTCTTTGTGTATCATCATCTCTCTGTGCCTCTACGGCTTCCCTGCTCCTTGTCAATTCGACTAGCCATCTAGCTCTGCAGCTCTGTGGCTTCAAAATGCATCATTGCCCATAAAAATGCCTGCTTATAGCATGGCATGATGATCAAGAGCGGTTACAAAGGTTTCAGGGCCTTCCATAGGCAAAAACCAAAAAACTAAGAAAATCCCATTACACTAAGAATGTCTGCAAATTACACTATCGGGTGTGATTTTCATATTTCAAATCCCATTCAATCGCCCCTAAAATCCCTATCGGGTCCGTCATCATCCATTATATCGCATCGCATAATCGTTTTGGGTAAAATCCCAAATACACGGGAAATACATGAAAAACCCGACAAAATCCTTTTTATCGGACTTCAAATTCTATCACATCCACCCTATAATCGTATCGGGTCCACCTTTTCCCGCTATCGCACTCTCCATTGTCGGTCTAGGTGATCTCCGATCCAACGGTCAATATGCGACTTCGGGTGGCTTAAGGGTACGGAGGTTACCAGCCCAAAAAGGTGGTTTTCCTCTCTCCTCCACCAGCGATGCGTCATTCATTGTATGGGATCAGTCGGAGTCGGCCCAATACCATTTACTGCTTGAGGCCCGCCCAAAATCTCGCTTACAGAACTCAAATTTTATGAATTGCGCCTATAATTCCCCTTCGGGTCTAGATTTATCGCTTTCGGGCGTTTCCCTTTGTATTTCTATTTTATAGCGGAAATGCACTAATACACAGAAAATTTGAAAATCCCGGATTTCAAATTTTATGCAATCGGGCTTATAATTCCATCAGGTTCGGCAATCGCAAGTCACCGATTTAATCCTAGTCGTCCATTCCTTTCCCGATCCGACGGCTGAGATTACACGTTGCAATTGTTATCACATATCGCATCGCATACAGCTCAAGGGTTCTATATATTGCCAATGTCGATCCGCTGATTCGATCATCGGCAATCGGCATATCGTATAATCACAATTGCCAAGTCCAGGGTCCCGATATCGTATACATGCCTGCCTCTAATCTGATACATCGGATCGGCCAATCGGGATCTCTTCCGCCTCTGCTTAAGTCCACCTCTTGGACCATCTCCAATGTGATTTCCCTTTATAAGGGTTTTTTTCCCATTTTAGGGGATTTTGCCTCTTTTTCCAAAGAACAAAGGGCATCTTATTTCTGCGATAACTTCTGCATCCTAAGTCCATTTTTGCCCATTCAAGTTGCAGTAGGTTCAGAATGAAAATATCTCTGCCATGGGGCTATTTATAGGAACTTCCTTGGACTTTAATTTTCCTCTGTGAGGAACACTTAGACTTAAAGTCTATCCAAAATCCATTTTGGAACACTTGTTTTAACTTGTAATGGTAGAGCTACAATTCTCATTGAAGTAGCTAAAGGGTGGAGGTGATGGACCTCTAGATTCCTGGTGAGATATTGATTGTATGAGTAGTTTGTGGGTAGAGGTATATGGTCCTCTCGAGTCTTTGTCTCAACTGGTAGAAGTGGTTTAATCCCTTAAACACTCATCCTCAAGCTCTAAAATCTGGCTCGGGGGTGACTACTACAAGGAAGGTTTGGCTGTAGTGTGTCTAAGGTTGGGTGGAGAGTCAAAGTCTCAATCTCAGTTGCTAGACCTTCCAAATTTTAAGATAAGTGAAACTCAAACTCTTGCACTTGAATGTTCAAATGTATCTAATGTGTTGGCTTAAGGCCTGTGTTGATATTGATTTAATGTATTGGTCCAATGTGTGTGATATGTTATGGAATGTGATTTTTTTCATGCTTGGGGAATGTTGATTTCTTGTGTAATTGCTGAGAAAATGAATGGATTCATGTATGTATTCATGAGCTTGTTTTCTTTTCTAATCATTAGCCTAAGAGTCCTATAGATTTCTTAATTGTTATGAACTTGAAATTTTTCCAATGGGCCTAAGAGGCAATGAATGGATGGATCTATATTTTATTTGTTATGAAATTAAAAAGAATTGACTATTAAGTCTTCTTTGAACATTACCAAACTTAGGAAGGATAGTGTTTGCATGTATATATATATATAGCCAGGCTTTGATTGGCCATATATTTTGATCCAAGAATCAGATTGAGGCAAATTTTATATCGTTGGAAAGGTCCTGGCGAGGTGAACGCAATAATACTATCCATTTTAAGTTTTGAGGAGGTAAAAGAAGATTTAAAAAATTTGACCCCATTTCCACAATTAGACTTTGGAGCTGGGTTCATCAAAGTAAATGCTTCCTTCTACCAGTAGTAGGGGCTAGCGATGGGAGGGGGTGTGTTACAATGGAAAACTCCCAAGACTCCTTGACCCATAGATTCCTTTTACTAGAAAACGCATCTGGGGTCTAGCCCACACTTGGGCTTCCCAATGTTATGTCTTGGCCCTCACCTCTAGATGTTCTGGATTCCCAGATACATCTACTTCTCGTGAGATGATCCAGTATCACACCAAGCAGTCACTAAAGGCCTCATTCTCATATTAGATTTTAAATATGGTTCGTATGCATATTTGGTTCCCCACATTTATGTCCCTCGGGACATACAAATCTTCATTTACTCGAACAAATGAATCTTTGTTTCCCTAGAACGTAGATTTCTCCATCCTCGTGACGTACATTTCTTTGTCTTCATCCCCCTAGATATAAAATATCATGTTAGGTAATTGGAATGTTCTTGTCTCACGACTTTTATCTATCGCAGCTTCTGTCAACCTGCACCACATTTATAAAGAACACTTGTGGTCATGTGGCCCTAGCCATGTATACTTCACGTTATGGCATTCCCAAGCCACATGGAACCACAAATCCACTGCCACGTGTTAGGAAACTTCGACTGATTCAACCTTCAAAAGTTTCCATACCAATTTCCATGTGTCACTGCAATGACAATGTCACATCAACGTATCATCCATGTCACCTATCCACGTGGTCCAATCACTAAGGGATTGAATCCTCTATTCACGTGTAATTTCACATTTGGTAATGGGAAATATCTCTTGGTGTGCCCTTGTGCCTCCCATCATTAGCACCCATCTCCAGACGACCAATACATAATACTTGGCGCAACTCACACAACGATAATTAGCACTAAGAAAGGTCATTAAGAAATAGATTAACTAGGTGATTAGTGGTAAATATCATAGTTTAAGGAATTTCTCTTCCACTTCGTAAATTTCCAAACTCCTTAATAAATATAACAAGGCTTATTTGGCTTGAATACTAGCCTATTACTTTACAATGACCAGGCTTGGAATTCTTAAGGGCGTCGATGGTTTGTGAAGCCTTTCTTGGTATCGAGTAATGCTCAACACCCTTATCATGACAAGAACGAAACCTTCACTCTGAGACAATCATCTCGGACATTAACATAGTCATGATGCGATACATGAATCTGTCATCATGCCTACTGGTAGGCATAGAAATAAGCCAAGCAATGGCTAACATTGCTCTATCAACTCAGATGTAGCAAGATCATATTAAACCACATCATAGATCCCCCACAATACTATCAAATCCATTGATGAAACATTCATGGAAATATTAGTATTCCTTTACCATCAAACATGATCAATAGCCTCAAACATTGGAGACCCGTGAAATGACAACAATGGAATTCACATATTGTAAATAGTTTCACTAAGCACACCAAGATCAATTCATACATTACCATGTAAATAGCTCTACAACTCAAGAAAGTAACAACAATCACAAGAATCTAGAAGCCCCTCAAAACCATGATAGCATTAACATAACATTTCGTTGTAACATGAACAGGAATAACCCATTCCTACATCAACAGTGTTGCTACATACATGATTATAACACATAAGAAAATCATTCATTATTTACATTGCAACACAAACAAATACATTTATCTGATTAGTTTGAATTACTAGCAACTAGGCGAGGTACTTCAACTCTCCACCCAACCATAGGCCAACTACACTGCAATCTTTCTTGCAATTGACCATCCCTAAACTAGATTCAATCTCTAAGAAGCTCAAGGGAATTCACACCAATGTTGAGTGTTTTGTCATCAATCTCAAAGCATGTCAAAAAAATAGATTTTTGGACATGTGAACCCAAAACTAATTTCATTATACCCCTATTCTTGATATAAATAATATACTTCTTGATAAAGATCTTTACGTAACATATGTGCCCAAGAAATTTACCCTCAATTCATTGATATGGGTGAATAAGGATCCATGGACGAACGCAGGGGTCATTTGAAGATCACCCAACCATATCTTGGATTACCTAGCCCGAGGCTTGATAGTTTCAAATTCAAGATGTTGAAGTAAATTCAAGCAAATCATGTTCAGTACCTACGAGATCGGGTCATGGATAGTGCCAACGTGTGAAATATTCAAATGATGGGAGTTTGTATAGACTTTTAGATTGGTCGAAGCATAACTCAAATATGGAAATGAATATGTCTTATAGCACCAAAAATATGCTTGGTCCAGTCACGAAACCGCGCAATAACGAATCTATTAATACGATAAGCAATGTGCTTGGCATTTCAAATAGTGAAATCAATCCAAATGAATTCTGGATAATTTGTTTGGACACAAATATCGAAGATGTAATGCCTTCAATCCGCATAGCGTGATTGTGTAAAGGTTTTCCGCCAGTGTGAATCACTAACGCAGTTTCAATATATTATGTTACTAATGAATTACAACAGTTCTGGAATGTAGCCTGACATTCAAATCAATGTCAAGGATCCTTCACAATTTGACAACAAAACTTTGTTATTTCTCAAACACTTTGTAGAACTCAGTGTATCGAAAGAAGTGTGTAGTATGATGATTGCCAACTCCAATTAAACTCAAGTCAGTCATAGGTTGAATAAATATACAAGTTGGCCCAGCAATTGAAAGACCTCTAAATTCAATCGTATAAATAAATCAACCATGAGACTTCAAATAGATCGGTTCAGTGGATCTGGAGCATCAATTAAGTGAGAAGGAGACCAAGATAAAAACCTAAAATATACATACAAAGAAAGGTCCATATATGTATCGTAGGATGGTTTAAAAACGTTAACAAGCCTGGAAAAACTGAAATATTGTTAACATTGTTAGATCCTGGCGTGATAATTTCTAAGGGTGATAACTGCAGGGTTGAGCTATTGGCAATGTGGGGTGCTCTCCAGTGTTCTTCTTGGCTTGGGCTAGATAAGATTTTGATCATTGATGACTCTCGTTCCATAATTAAATGGGCGTTAGGACTATGCTACCGTGATGTTCTTGTCTTCTGTAATTCGATGTTTTTGATCAGGAACCTCGTCCTAATCCAGGTGGATATAGGTGGCCACCCGCCTATTCCACTTGGACCCCCACCATTGTGTCTTTTAGTATTTCAGTTTCCTTATTTGTAGCACAATTTACTATTTTTGGCAGAGTCGTTTTGAGGCCCTAAACGATGTTTTCTGGGAAGACTAGGACCAACATGGGTCGTTGAACCATGTTGGTCACTCAAAAGTTGTAATCCTCAGATATATATTTTTAATGAGGTATTGTGCGCATCAAACGGAGATCATATGCCAAAGTTACGACCCCGGGAAGTTGATGTACCAATTTACCCAAACGGGGCCCATAGTTTG
>APFE030205946.1:66927-81491 GCA_000404065.3 Pinus taeda | reverse complement strand
TTCCCAAGGTCTGATGATGGGCTTGGGAAGTGCAGACTGAGTTTCTGCATCTGCATGTACAATTGCTGCATTATTAACTTGCTGTTTATGGGAGTCTGTTTCAATGTTCTGAACATGTTCAAAATGATCTCTATTTTGATGTATCTCTTCTTGCTGTAGCTGTGATTCAAGTTGTAAAAATTCTATCTTCTCTCGTGCATTTTGCAAACAGGTTTGAATATTAGAGAGAGAATCCTTGCTAACTTTTACCATCCCATCAATACTGGAATGTATTAGGGTATTTAGTAACTCTAATACATCATCCATTCGATCCATTTCAAAACAATGCTTCAGCTACAAATGCACTTTCTTAGAATGTAAAAGTACAAGTAAACTTATATATATCAGACAATGCCAAATAACTGCAACTTAAAGAATATAAACAAGTTGTGTACCAAGATCATTAATGGTCCACAATCAGGCTGTTTTGATGAGGGCAACAATGTTTGAATGCCCAAAAATAAGCTTCCAACTTCAATACTGTATAATGAACCACCGAGACCCTAGAGTCAAACTGTTCTAGTAACCATCACAATGTAGAAAATCGACATTGCATTATGCAAGTCTTCCAACTCCCAAACATGCATTCAGACTCATGGTTATATCCATACTATTCCAGTGAATTCATAAAAGAATATAACGAGGAGAGATAGTCCAAATCATGGTTAGCTACCAAAAGGTTGCATTCAAGTCACTCATTTAAAACATTCTGCGATCCAAACCATCCAATCTCTTTCAGTTCAGTGTATCTCCCTCACGTAGCCATGAGTGAACCAGAAATGCCCACGGCCACGGAAAGCAACAGCAACAACAAGACTAATACTGACAGTGTGAGATTGCAGAGCTGCTATGGCGCAATATTTGAGGTGGAGACAGAGGTGGCATCGACTTCAGGCTCCATAAAGATGATGATGGAGGACTTCGGTAGCAAAAATATCGTTCCTTTGCCTACAATCTCTGACAAGATCCTGCGCCTGGTGATTCAATATTGCAGATACCATGCATTTATTAAAGAGATAAATCTGTATGAATTTAAACACTGAACCATACTTTACAACAATTGTTATTCCCGCTTGTAACTTTTTACAAATTTGATTTTCTGTTCTCTCTTTCTCTGGAAATTAGATCAATAACTCTACTATATATATCAGAATTTGCTCAAGTATACTTCAAACCTTTAAAAAACGTTAAACGCCCTAGGGACATTCCAAAAAGAAACATCTCATGCAAAGAAATGCCAACTCAATCTCTTGAATGCCTTTTTTTTTTTTTAAAGACTGGATCAGAATCAATATCACGGGAGATTACTGTTTCATTTTCAAGCGAGCTGTTGCTAGGAGCAGCAGGACCATGTTCTGTAGTGGTTGTTTGAAGCAGTGAAATTTCATACATTACACTACCAGTGTTGCGAACGGCGTTAGTTTTTGTCGAGACATAATCAAAAGTACCGTCGCTCTTTATACTGTTGCCTGATAATCTTATTCAAATTGTCAAGCGTCCAGTTTGCCTCCAATACATTTTCAGTGAGATCTGCTAGGAAGTGGGGCAAGAAAAATAGCGTGGGTCGGTCCACAGTTCGTCTGGCGTTCACATTTGATTTCAATCCTCGCCGGGAGCTACAGTCAAGCCAGCGTTAAAAGATGGACGAAGCAAGCGTTTTAGAAGAGGCATATATGGCCCCTTCAATTAAACCCTGCATGCAATTGTTTTCGATCTCCTCGAGTGAAGAACCTTTCGCAAACCTCCACGTCTCGATCAGTCTTCAATGTTATATGTGGCTTTGGAGCAGCATATAGTCTTTTTGGAGCATGTTCCTTTGGAGTAGCGTTATTCTCATTATATATGTCTTCATGTGCCTTTGGAGCAGTGTATTATCTTTTCCAGCATACAATACATCGTTATAGATTGTATTCATATCCAGCATTAAGAAGATGTCACATTTCCAGCATTACATTACAACGTTATATGTATTCATTTCCAGCGTTATCATTTCGAACATTATTTTTGGAGTAGCATACAACATTATATGTATTTATTGCCAACATTATGATTACAACAACATTATTCTCCTTAATATCATTGCTTCATTCTAGCATTAATATATGTCTTCATTCCAACGTGCGGCAAACACCTGCAAGATCGTGGGTCTGTTTTTTTTTTTCCGAGTTGCTCACACACTTACGGTGACAAAGTTCTCCATCACAGATAACTCCAGCGGGTTTGCTGTTCTCGTCAATAGCAGCAGAGAAAAACAACACTTATTCCTTATCAGGCTTTGGGGACAGCAATGCAATCGGGAACTACCAATGGAGTGGAAGATTAGTCACGTCCCAGAGATACGTGGGTTCAGGTGGATGAATTTTTATCTGTGGAAGATATACGTTCAAGGAGTATGGAAATTCTTGAAAATGAAGACATGCAACAATTACTACGCATGTTCAGCATGAATGGAGGAGGTGTCGGTATTGCAGAGAACGCACCATTACACTCATTCAATAGCAGCGTAACGCACCATTACACCATCATTGATACCAGCATAACGCACCATTACACCATCATTGATACCATTAAATACACAGTTCAATGGGACCACGTTAACATCATTCAACGCAGTGCAATACAACAGTGTTAAAACAGGAAAATTGGACAGCGTTAAAACCACTGGATTATTAGACAGCGCATACCATTAGACGTCCCACTCGTATACCCATTCAAAATTGAACCATAATGCAAACCAGGAGCTGTTGGCGTATCTCTGCAGTGATATCATGTCAGGCCTCAATATGGACAGATGTGCAGTGCGGCAGAGACAGGTTATTTCAGAACAGAAGGGAATAAACCAGAGGCAGAGGTCAGATAACCCAGAACTGACATATATAGAGACCACAAAACAAGTGGCTCAAATTGGAGCAGGACCAGCAATCGCCCGCTCTGATACCATGTTAAACAGACATGGACAGCGAGAAGGATGTGAAAGATAAAGCTTGCAATTCAATTTTTATTAACAATAGATGTACATTTATAGTACAATATGGTGACCGTTGGGATTCACATCCCAAGGTCCCTTGGACTACTTAGTCTGTTCGGCTTCCACACTAACCCATTAGGATTAGGTGTCCAATAGAAAATACCACAACAACAACACAAGGTATCATGGCCATGCTTAAAGTCAACAAACAGAAACAACAAGAAAATTGTATCCAATAATAACAACATAGACATGCAAAACATTCCCCGTAATTCTCATCCATTAGTCCACAACAACTCAATCCCTTGATTTCTAGTGTTCAGCATGTCCATCACTATATATGCATAAAAATTTTGCCTCGATGTCCTTTCCAAATTTTATAGCAACCTCAAAATTCCAACATCCCTCTAAATAGTTCAAGAAGGAAATTTCCAATATATTAAAGAGCTTGAAGGGAAACTCCCTCATCTCTATCTGTATTACAGGTTACTGGTTCATGTGCCTGGAATTCACATGAACTATTCTTCCTCTTTCATTTTTTGTTAGGGTAATCTTTCTTCAGATGTGCTTCTCCATAATGCCAACATGAAACTGGCTTTATTTTCTCTCCATCCTTATAATGTTCCTTTATGGCCTTTCCATCATGGAATTCATCTACATCTTCGAAGGTTTATGCTTGTTGCAATAAATCTTGCATGTATGACAGGTGTTTTAGAAGTATTATGTTCAACCTTTCCTATTCATTTTGTTTTCTAATGAACCTTTCATTATCTTCCTTGCAATACTTCAACTCATCTTTCAAGCCCCTGAAGGTTTCTTCTCTATTAGGGGGACATTCCCTTTCTTGCTCATGATGGACTTATCCCATGTTGTGTCATATCGTAATGTTTTCCATCTTTTTATAAATTGTCACAATTGGGTCTTCTTATTTGTTGTCACACGCACCCAGCTATCAGTTATATCAAACTAAACAAATTGGCTCATTACCTTGCCACACCGACATTATACATGATGGCCTAATGTATGTTCAACTGCTATTGTTCACACATCTAGAACTCATCTCAACCACATATTCTAGGAATCAAATTTCATATTAGCATGTTCATATTCATATCATCACCAAGTTTGAATTCTACTTTTTACTAAGACTAGCAGATGTGGCATTTGCAAGTTTAAAAGTAAGTTAGAAAAAAAAACTAACATATCATAATCTACCATTCCCATCGTTTCATAGT
Organism: Pinus taeda; assembly: GCA_000404065.3. Lineage (NCBI taxonomy): Eukaryota > Viridiplantae > Streptophyta > Pinopsida > Pinales > Pinaceae > Pinus > Pinus taeda. Next base: position 77,249 of record APFE030205946.1, on the reverse strand, counting down.
TTTGATATCAACACATGCATACAACACACAATCATTTTCAAATTCTACAATCAACACACATTTGTACTCAACAACAATCATATTTTAAATGCCATACTCTATAACATAGCTCCAAATTTTATCCCTAAAGGTCTAGTGTATAACCTTTTCTTTCCATTCCATATGTTCTTGATCCCATCCAGTCCAATGTTGAACTGGGCATTCTAATTCCACACTAAAAACGCTCCCTCACACCCCCCTTTGAATTTTCCAGGCTAGCCCAACCTCCATTATCTCATTATGGAAATGGGGTTACAAAATTCCTTCTTTCCCAAAGTTGCCTTAATTAGCTTTGAATAACACCATTTCATCCAGAGCTTTCAAACAATAAAAAATTTATCTCAATCTAACCTTATGGTTGAGAGATATGCCCCTTCAAGTTCCAACCAATTAGGCAATGTTAGTGTCATCCATGTGGCCAATGGTCAAATCCTTTGCAACTTGAATCCCTCATGCAACTGGCCTGAATAGATCAACAACAACCTATATTAAATGTGGGACCCCATCCTCTTTGAAAATTAACTGGTGGAGTCTATAATTTGGTGCTTTTGTGACTAAACCCCTCGGCAGACCCAAAGACGGTGGGTAGACCTACCCATAGTTTTGTACATCGGTTTTTCACATGGTTTTAGGCATGATGGTTTTCAACCCATGGTATTTTTTGTCGATCCATTCAAGGGAAATATGATTATGTTCTAATCCTTCGTTAGTGGAGTGGGGTTTATGAATGCTTCAGCATGTAAATATATGTATTGTAACATTGAAAGGAATATAATGAAAAATCAATCTGGTAGTCTTGGTTTTGGGATCCAGGGGAAAACCTATGTGTATATTTGTTTTATGTTCTCGTCATGGCATAATTTTTTGTTTTAAGAATTCGTTTGCAGATAATTTATGTACAGGGTGAAAACCTACATTTGGTATCGGAGTTGTTTCAACTTCAAGGGGATGCCTTTGTTGCTTAGGGGTTTTTCTCAGGCTTGCGGTAGACCTTTTCCAGTGGGAGATTTGCAAGATCAATTCTTTTGGTGAAAGAATAAGGAAAACAGTGGAAAGATAGAGATCGAGAAATTTAATGGTCATAGTTTTGAGTTGAGGAAGCCCAAGATCGAGGATTTGTTGGTGGATAAAGATCAGTGGATCATGCTAGATGTGGGTACTAAACCAATGAAAATGTCAGCAGAAGACTGGGCGAAGTTGGATCAGAAGGAAAAGAGCACAATATGGTTGTGTATCTTAGATTTAGTATTTTTTAATGTATCAGGGGAAGCTACGACGAATACTTTGTGGGACAAGTTAGGGACTTTGTACCAATCTAAGTCTTTGGTGAACAAATTGTTCCTACAGAAAATGTTATATAACCTGAGGATGAAGGATCAAGACTCGATAACAAAGAATCTGAACACCTTTAATACTGTGGTAAGCTAGTTGTTATTTGTTGATGTAAAATTTTCAGATGAAGACAAGTGCATCATTTTTTGTGTTCTCTACCTGATTCGTGGGATAGTCTAGCTGTTGCTATAGGTAGCAATACAACTACCTTGAAATTTGATGAAATAGTATCATCCTTATTGTTAGAGGAGATGAGATGGAAAAATATGGAGAGCCGGAATGGAGATGTCTTGTTTGTATGAGGACACTCCCAAAATAGAAACAAAATTAAGTCCTTGAGTGGGAGATCTAAATCTCCAGGAAAACCTATGAAGGTGTGTTGGAAATGTGGAAAGGAAGGACACTACAAAAAGGATTGTAGATATGAAGTTCCTGAGAAAGGAAAGGAATCTAATGATGCTCCTTCTACAGAGGTGAAAACCACCTCAGATGAAGGTGGGTGTGTACTTGGCTTCTTCTTCAAGTACACATGTAGATCATGAGGCATGGTTGATTGAATCAGGTGCATCATTTCACTTCACTCCCCATAGGGAGTGGTTCTGTGAGTATGAGAAATATGATGGTGGTGATGTCTTCTTAGGGGATGATAGGAAGGCCAGAATCATCGAAAGTGGAAAAGTCAAGATGAAGTTGCAAGGTGGAAGGATTAGAACACTTCCTAGTGTTATGCATATTCCTACATTGGCTAGAAACCTAATTTTTGTAAGCAAGATGGATGATGCGGGTGTAAAAACAGTGTTCGAGAGAGATACCTGCAATATGGTTCTAGGAGCACTGGTATTGATGTGAGGAGTTCGGATTGGAACTCTGTACAAGATTCTGGGTAAATTATTATTGATGGATGCAACAGTTCTATGGTTCGTGAAAGTGGAGAAGAAAACCTAGTGGTATCTGGAGAAAAGACCATGTTATAGCATAAAAGGCTTGGACATATTGGAGAGAAGGGCCTTCAAATGCTTCATGATAATGGTATGGTAGAAGGTATGTCTAATTTCTCTCTGGATTTCAATTCCTGTGAACATTGTGTATATGGGAAGTAGAATCGGGTGAGTTTCCCCTTTGATGCTAAGTGGGCAAAAGGGATATTAGAGCTTGTGCACACTTATGTGTTTGGACCTGTGTTGGTTCCATCACTAGGTAATTCTATGTACTATGTCTCATTTATAGATGACTTCTCAAGGAATACATGGATATATTTCCTCAGGAAGAAATCTTAAGTCTTTGACAAGTTTAAACAATTTAAGGCTCTAGTGGAAAATCATACAGAGAAGAAGATCAAGGTGTTGAGAACAGATAATGGTGGAGAGTTTTGCAAGAAGGAATTTGAAGAGTTATGTAAAAAGTGTGGTATAGCACGGTAGAATACTACTCCATACACACCTCAGCAAAATGGATTTGTAGAAAGAATGAATAGGACATTGTTGGAAAAGGAAAAAAGCATGCTCAATGGTGTCGGGTTAGGACAAGAATTCTAGGCAGAGGCAGTGGAGACAGCATGTTACTTGGTTAAGAGATCACCTTCATCAATGTTGGAGTATAAAACTTCAAATGAGGTATGGACTGGTAAGAAACCCTCTCTTTCACATCTGAGGGTATTTAGTTTTGATGGATATGTACATGTTCCAAAGGAGAAAAGAACCAAATTGGATAGTAAATCTAAAAGGTGCATATGTATTGGGTATAAGGATGGTTTAAAATGTTATAAGAATTGGAACCCAGATACAATAAAGGTTGTGTACACCCAAGATGTGGTGTTTAGAGAGGTGAAATATGTTATTAAACATGAATTCCTACCAAAGGAACCTGAGAAGATAGAGTTTGAGCTAAAGGAGGAAGAATTAGACTCTACAGTAGAACAAGAATCAGAAGAGGAAGACTCACAAATTCTAGTTTTGAGAAGATCAGTTCGAGAGAGAAGGCAGCGAGAAAGGTATTGTCCATCTGCTTTCCGTTCAAAATTTTCTTTATCTGTTACTGATGATGATCCCAGAACTGTCAGGGAGGCAGTAGATTCATAGAATGGAAAACTCTAGAGAGAGGCCATAGTTGATGAAATGGCATCTTTGGACAAAAATGAGGCTTGGGATATGGTGGAGTTGTCAGCTAGAAGGAAATCCATTGGAAGAAAATAGGTTTTTAAGAATAATATGAATGCAAAAGGTGAAGTGGAGAAATAAAAGGCTCGGTTGGTAGAAAAAAAGTATGCTAGGAATTGATTTTGGCGATATCTTTTCTCGTGATGCCAAGTTAACTTCTATTAGATTACTTTTATCTGTTGTTTTTACATTTGATTTTGAGGTAGAAAAGATGGATGTGAAGACAACACATTTCTTCACAGGGATTTGGAAGAAGAGATCGATATGAATCAACCTGAAGGTTTTGCGATGAAGGGTAAGAAAGAACTTGTATGCAGGTTAAAAACATCTCTATATGGGTTAAAACAGTCACCAAGGATGTGGTATGAGAAATTTGATACATATATACAGGGACTTGGCTTCGCAAGGAGAAAAGTGAATCACTGTGTGTATTTTAAATTGATTGGTGATCGTGTTATTTATTTGGTCTTGTATGTGGATGATATGTTGCTGATTGGAAATCACAAAGAAAATATCCAGGATTTGAAGACCCAATTGTCCTCCAAATTCGATATGAAGGATATTAGTGCTGCAAACTATATTTTGGGCATGGAAATTAAATGAGATTGGGATAAGAAGAAGATTTGGTTAAACCAGAGGAAATATGTCAAGGCAATATATTGCAGAGATTTAATATGCAGGAGAATAAACCAGTGAAGGTTCTTATTCCTGTAGGTGTAAATTTATATGTTGAATAGTGTCCCAAGACACGAGAAGAGGAAGAGGACATGTCTCGTGTTCCATATGTGAGTGCATTTGGTAGCCTGATGTATGCAATGGTCTGTACTATACCATACATTGCACATGCAGTGGCAATATTGAGAAGGTTTATGTCAAAACCAGGGAAGGAGCATTGCACAGTAGTGAAGCGAGTTTTCAAGTATTTACATGGTACTAATGATTATTGATTGTGCTACCAAGGAAGACCAAGATTGGATGGATTTTTGGACATTCATGGCTTTGTTGATGCAGATTGGGTTGGAGATCTAGATCAGAGAAGATCTACAAGTGTGTATGTGTTTAAACTATTTGGAGGAGCAGTTAGTTGGATGAAAAAGAGATAGTCTATAGTGGTACTTCCAACTACAGAGGCAAAATACATGGCAGACACTCATGAAAGAAAGGAAGCAGTTTGGTTGTAGAGATTGTGTTCAAGTATGGGGTTGGTACAACGAGCTATAAGGATAGATTGTGACAGCCAAAGTGAAATTTTCATGGCAAAAAACACTGCTTATCATTAAAAGACAAAGCACATTGATGTTTAGTATCACTTTGTGAGGGATATGGTTGAGGACAAAAAGGTGTTATCGGTAAAGGTGGACACTTTGAAGAATATTGTAGATGTTGTACATGTGGGCGGACCTACCCATGGTTTTTTGCATGGGTTTTTCACATGGTTTTGGGCATGATGGTTTTTTGCCCATTGTATTTTTTGTAGATCTGGACAAGGGAACTACGGTTATGTTCTAATCCAGGGTTAGTGGATTGGGGTTTATGAATGCTTCGGCATGTAAATATATGTATTGTAACATTGAAAGGAACATAATGAAAAATCAACTTGGTAGTCCCAGTTTTGGGATCTAGGGGAAAATATATGTGTATATTTGTTTTATGTTCTCACCATTGTATATTTTTCTGTTTTAAGAATTTGTTTGCGGGTAATTTTGTACAGGGTGAAAACCTACAAAGTCCCCCCTACCTTGCTGGTGGATAACGAGGGGGAGGAGGGTTCCGTTATTTTTTGTTTATGCAACCATGGTCCCCACCACACTCATGTACATGTCATATGTGGTGCCACCTAGGCATCTATATGGCATCCACATCACCCTTCCATCCATGTCTTGTTGACATCATGGTGACATCAACCTGCCACGTGGGGTCCCCTTATGGTGCCATATGTCATCCAAAATAAGCCTTTTGACCACCATAAAAGGTTGTTTCTACCTACCACATGTGACGCTAACAACGTGCCATGTCAGATGATCCACGTCTCTCTGGAATTCTCACGTGGTATCCATGTATCCTTACCAAGCGCTCATGGTGCTTGCCACCTTATCCCAGCCAGCAGATCCCACTAGGCCCAACTCTCTTAGCGCAATTCATCAATTTATTTTTTTATTTGGTTTTATGGGATATCCAAGTGTGCAATATGGAAAACTCCTCAGACCCCTAGACTCCTTATGCTTGCAAACACATTTCTGCCTAGCCCACACCGGAGCTTCCTAGTGTTATGTCTTAGCCCTCACTCCCCAATGTTCTGGATTCACGGATACATACACTTCTTATGAGATGATCCATTCTCATGCAAAGCTATCACCAAAGGCCCCATTCCTAGTTTACATTTGAAGTCTGACCCATTTGCATATCTGGCTCCCCGCCTTTCCATCCCTGAAGACATACAAATATTCATCTCCTAGATAAACAAATCTCCGCTTCCCCCGGAAGTACATTTATTCATCCCCCAGGACATACATTTCTATGTATTTGCCCCCTAGGACATAAAAATCACATTAGATAATAGGATGTTCTCATCTCATGTTTTATATCAATCTACACCACATTTATAAAGAACATTGTAAAAGGTCATCAGGGAGCCAATCTCCACATTGACTTGACCCTAGCTACATAAACTTCACGCTAGCCTCATGTGGCATTCCCAAGCTATGTAGCACCACAAATCGACTACCACATGTCAGGCAGATTCGTCCAATTCATCCTTCAAAAGTGTCCATAACAATTTCCATGTGACATTGCCACAACCATGCCACATCACTTGTCCACATGGACCAATTTTTAAGGGCTTGAATCCTCTGTTAAATGTAACTTCCGTTTTGTAATGAGAAATATTTCCCATCGCATCCCCTTGTGTCTCTCATCATTACCACCCATCTCTACGCAACCAACACATAATACTTGGAGCGACGATAATTAGCATTAAGCAAGGCCTTTAAGCGGCAGATTACCCAAGCGACTAGCAGTAAATATCACAAGTTAATAAAGTTCTCCACCCCTTCATAAATTTCCAAACTCTTTAATAGATCTAACAAGCCTTATTCGTCCCAAATGCAAGCATATTACTCTACGACAACCAAGATTAGAAGTACTAAGGACTTTGATGACTTGTGAAGCCTTTTTAGGTATCAAGAACTGCTCAACGCCCTTATCACAACAAAATACCTTCACTTTGACACAATCATTCCAAACATTAACATAGCCATGTTGTGATAGATGAATCCATCATCATGCCTACTGATAGGCACATAAACAAGCCAAGCCATGGGTAACACTGCTTTATGAACTCATATGCAGTAACACCATATTAAACCACATCGTAGATCCCACACAATATTATCATATCCATTGATGAAACATTCATGGCAATATTAGTATTCCTTAATCAGGAAAGATGATTAATAGCCTCAAACAATCAAGGACCCATGAAATGCCAATAACAAAATTCACATATTGTAAATAGTTTTATTAAACACATAATGCATTCATACATCACCATGTAAATAGCTCTGCAACTCATGAAAGTAACAACAACCACAAGAATCTTCAAGCCCCCAAAAACCATGAGAGCAGTAACATAACATTTCATTGTAAGATAACCAGTAATAACTCATCCCTCCATCAACAATGCCACTATATACATTGTTATAACACATAACAACATCATTCATTATTTATAGTGCAACACAAGTAAATACACTTATATTATTAGTTTGAATGGTTGGAAACTAAGAGAGGGAATTCAACTCTACACCCAACCATAGGCCAATTACATTGCAATCTTTATTGCAAATGACCACCTCTAAGTCGGATTCAATGTCTGATGAGTAAAGTGCTCGAGGGAATTCACACCAATGCAATCAACTAGATCACATAACAATATAGAGCTCATGGCGTCTCCACTATCTTACAGGAATCTAGAACAAACGGTATCTCCTCCTATTAAATTCTATAGATATCCATAGTTCATAGTGTCTCCACCTATTCAATAGGGATCCAGAGTCCATTGTGTTTTCACTTGTTAATCCTCGCAGGTATCCAAACCCACATAGTTACCACTATGTTATATAGGGATCCAAAGCACACAATGGTTCCACCTTAAAAACATGTGGGTATCTAGACTATGTTGCGTTTCCACCTACTCTTCTTTGGTCTTCTCTTTACCCCACAATCCTACTCATGTTTTAGCTCTTGCACCAACGTTTCTCCCTTGTGTTTTTTTTTTGTGAGTTATCTCATAATTACCATATGCCTATCCCCAACATACTCCACATATAGTTTGTGTCTATATGCCTCTGCATAACTCTCTCAATTTTTTTCTCTGCACATCAAAGCATACCACTCCACATACCCAACATATTCTATGGTTGATCCCCCCATTCTCTTTCTTGTCAGACTTTTCTTTCACCAATCCTCATCTCCCCTTTTGTATTTTGACCACACCAACACGCCCCTCGAGGCCATAGGTGGTATGGGGCTTGTTCTTCACTTAGGAAACATATACCCAACCTCCCCACCTACTGTGAAAGACATTAAACCCACTCAAGGAAATGGTATCACATTAAATGAAGTAACCTAAGTTTAATCACTTTCCAAGCAACTCCTCAAACCTCTAAATCCATGTCCACTCCTTTCAACCCAATGATTGTGTTTACATTTGCACAATATTTACATGAATTACAATTCATAGTGACTTTTAAAAGAGGGGTAGAAAAAGGTTTGTCACATCAACTCATCATCACATCATAATTAATGAGTGAGAATAATAACATTCAACTTATCACTTATACAAATCCAAGAAACCATCCTAATCAACTGCCATCTTATCGTTACAAGTGTACACAATAATCCAACATGACAACTTTTATGAAATTCTGAGTTATTACAACTAAATCTACCAATTAATTTCAAGAACAAGGCAACACATAATTATCACAACCTATGTGAATGATTGTCTTTACATACAACATATTGTAATAAAGAACCTTATAACTACTAACAAGAACCATTCACCACATTGTTCATCTTTTCATTACACATGTACACAGTAGTCCAATGTAGCAATCATCATAAAACACTGAACAACAATTTCATTTTATTAACAGAGGAATAGTACACTTATTGGAAACTAAAGAAGGGAGAGTCACTCTCCACCCAACCATAGGCTCAACTACACTGAAATCTTTCTTGGAATTGGCAACCCCCGAGTCAGATCCAATGCCTTAAAGGAAAGTCCTCTCATGTTTCTATATAGTATCATCTAGGTAGAGGATGTGCAGACCACTCTCCTTCACGTTTAGGGTTTAGGCTTCTACTTTCATCTCGTCACTCTTTCTCTTTTCCTCTCCATCAGTTTTGCATGTCTCATCTACCTTATGAGCTCTATCTCAAAAACACACAATTTTCCCACTACAAGAATTCAAATCCCTGCCTTGGATTCTGTGGTCAACTAGAAATCTCCAGTAATGGGTACAAAGCCCATACCTCATGAGTAGTTTCGTACCACTTCCTCAATCTTCTCATAACTGTTAAGAATTGGGTACTCAACTGTCAAATTAGAAAAAAAATTATAGTTAACTCAAGATTAATACCACAAATTCAAAAGATTAATGATTGATATTTGATTTATTGTTGTCTTTAATTTATAGTTGTCTTTGAGTTTGATTATATATGTGTGAGTGACTATCTTGATATATTATAGAGTTGAAGACATTGATTTTTCTATTCTAATTATTGTGCCACATGCCGCATAAGAAAATAAGATTACAATATTAGTATCACGTTAAAGAGAAATAAGTAGCAAGAAAGCAAAAGAGGAGAGGAAAGGAACAAGAGGACAAGAGTGACTCAATTTTTTTTTTTAATTCTAGATAAATCTTTTTTGGTTGAAGGTAATATGTGTTCTCTTAGTATACTATAAATTTTTAAGCATATTATAATCTGTAATTTTTTTATTATAATTGTTTTCACATGTTATACAAAAAGAAAAATATTGAAAATTTTATTTTTTCAAATGTTTAAATCAAATTGTTTTTAATTGATGGTAGTAAGTATGTTTTCTCTTAATATACTATTATTTTTTTAAATACTAATATATAAATTTGAATTTTATTATAATTATTGTGAGATATGTTATATAAGAAAATAAAATTACAAAGTTAAAATCACATTAAAGAGAAATAAATGGCAAAAAAAGCCCAGAAGAAAAGAAAAGAATGACATTTTTTTAAATACTAATATTATAAATTTGATTTTGTTATATAAGAAAATAGAATTACAAAATTAGAATCACATTAAAGAGAAATAAGTGGCAAAAAAGCAAAAGGAGAAGCAAGGAAGAACGTCAGTAATTGTTGTAGTTGTAACTACGTAAATATATAATTTTATTTATTATAATTTATTTTCCTATAGTAATAATTTTGAAGAATGGACATATTGCCTAATATAAATATGGACAATAGATCTAATTATAACCATTATATTGACTGTCTCACGTTTTTATAATGATAGACCTTCATTGATTTGTCGATAAATCTTTGACAAACTTTTTTCAATGTTATAGTGTCTCTTTTAAGTGGTTATTTATGAGAACTTACAACTTTTTGGTGATGACGATTTTTGGCGATGACGAAACAAACAGAACTTTTGAATCTCATGGGCATTTGACAAAGTGTTATTCTTATATTAAGAAAAACAAAACAAAAATTTTGAGAGAAAAAATAATGAATTTGATATTTTATTGGA
>APFE030205946.1:0-56296 GCA_000404065.3 Pinus taeda | reverse complement strand
ATTAATTAGTAAAAACTATTATAATACATTACAAAAGAATTTTAGAAATAATTGTACAATTTTTTACAATTAGTTTAAAAGATTTTAAAAGCCTCAAGGGATAACTCAATTGGTCGAGTTCATGTTTCTCAGTACCTCGCTTATTTTTCTTTAATTTGATTGGCTATTAAATTGAACATGTTATTGTTGATTACCTCGTTTAATAAATTCTTACAATAATGATGATGTGCTTGTAGTCAATCCATAAAATCTTATTGTATTACATCCTATAATAACTATTGGTCCTTAAAAATACTCTCCATGGTGCACCACCAGCCCTACAACCTGGCTTTAATGTCTTTGTACAAAGTGCAATAATGGTTGAATAAGTATTTCAACTTTTTCCTAATTTTTAATGGTGCAAGTCTTTTGTCTTTCAATCTCATAGTTCTACTAAATGTTTTAAAGGTCTCTCTTTAGTATTCAAAGCATGATTTATTAATAATGATCTTGTAGCATATAATTTTATGATGCATATGATATGTTTGTGTATATTTATGTTATCTTATTTTTTATGTTAGGTTGTATTTAAAAAGTATTTTCCATTAGAAATGGTATTTTAATATTATTTTATTTTTTAAATATTATTGAATAATATTCATGAACAATCATTTAATTCTACAATATGTTTTTTTGGGTAAATTAAATAATCACAATGACATATATCTAATTTAATAATATTTATTAATTAGTAAAAATTATTACAACACATTAAGAAAGATTATAGAAATAATTGTACGATTTTTTTACAGTACATTTAAAAGGCTTTAAAAGTCTCAAGGGATAGCTCAATTGGTCAAGTTCCTGTTTCTAAATACCTCGCTTATTTTTCTTTAATTTGATTGGCTATTAAATTGAACATATTATTGTTGATTGTCTCTTTTAATAAATTCTTACAATAATGATGATGTACTTGTAGTGAATGCCTAAAATCTTATTCTCTTGCATCCTAAAATAATTATTGGTCCTTAAAAATACTCTCCATGGTGCACCACCAACCCTGCAACCTGTTGCCTTCAATGCCTTTGTGCAAAGTGCAATGATGGTTGAATAAATATTTCAACTTTTTCATATTGTGGTCTACATTATTTTTTTAATGGTGCAGGGTTTTTGTCTTTTGATTTCATAGTTCTACTAAATGTTTAAAGGGTCTCTCTTTAATATTCAAAGCTAATATTGATAATGATCTTGTAGCATATAATTTTATGATGTATATAATATGTTTGTGTATATTTGTGCTATCTTATTTTTTAATATTATTAAATAATATCATGAACAATCATATTAAGTCTACAATATGTTGTTTTGGGCAAATTAAATAATCACATGACATAATCTAATTTAAAATATTTATTAATTAGTAAGAATTATTACAACACATTACAAAAGAATTTTAGAAAAAATTCTACAAATTTTTACAGTTAGTTTAAAAGACTTTAGAAGCCTCAAGGGATAGCTCAATTGGTCGAGATCCTATTACTAAGTACCTCGCTTATCAAGAGGTCGCCAAATCAAATCTCCTCAATGCCTTGCAATTAGGACTTACTAGTTTGGTCAACAGGTAGATCCCTTTAGGTTGATCTACCTGGATTTTTCTGTGGATGTAGCAGCCACTTAGTTTCCGTGAACCACCCTTAAAATAAAATTAAAAGACTTTACATACCAAGTTGGATCTAGCGTGAATCGACTTTTCACATAAAATATATCACCTTGAAATGACAACTAAAAACAGATCTATGAAAAGTTAAGGACAAGTCAAGAAGTAAATAAGTAGTTGTTTAATCCTCTAACGAACTTATTTTCCATGTACAATGCCACAATTTTTCAAAAAAACATCACTTTTAATAATTAAAATCTTTAATTTTAGATTTTCACAATAAATAAATTTAAAGACCATTTAAAAAAATATTATTTAATTATCTCATGTCAAGTTAATCTTAACTATAATTATTTAATCATCTATATAACATCACTTTTTAATAATTTAATGCTAAAAGTGTATATTTTATAATTTTAAAAATTATAAAAATTTATATGAAGATTTATTTAGATTCCACTTTGTAGTGGAACCATGCTTAATACGCAATAGCATACAAATAATTATATGTTAAAAATGAATTTTGTTAACATAGGAGAATGTTTAATACATAGCAGCATACAAATAATTATATACTAAAATTGAATTTTGTTAATATATGAGATTCGTCTACATAATATCAAAATGGATATAATTATATTACGCATAATATCAAAATGGATATACTTATATTACGCTAGAAATCCAATCCAAGTTAACATAGATGGCAATGTTTGCAACCATAGATTTAATTAAATTTAATTATTGACTCAGATATGACGTTCTTAAGTTAATGTAGATATTTTATGAATCCTTCACAGCTAGCATATTTTCGGTCTAACATTTGACAACTTGCATATTTGTCTATTAGGCATGGCAATGTTTGCAACCACAGATTTAATTATTGACTCAAATATGGCGTTCTTAGGTTAATGTAGACATTTTATTGATCCTTCACAACTAGCATATTTTTCTTCTAGACAACGGTCTAACATTTGACAACTTACATATTTGTTTATAAGCATATATTTGTCGGGACATATTGACTTGCATATTTTTTTGTCCACAGTCATCAACCAAGATTTAATTATCAATGACCCTGCATTCTCACAACGTGCTTATTTTTCTTATCAACCACACTTGAACATCTCATTATTTATTATTAATATGCACAAGTCTTTCCATCTATTTCAGCTATATTTAAACTAAATGCCAGGGAATAACTACCCTATAACACTTGCTATATTTTAATTCAATTTATTTTATTTTATATATATAATAAATATTTTCCATTGATAATGCTGATCTCAAGAAATCGTCACCATTATGATTATTTGGTGATATTTCAATCTGGATTGCTTCTCAATATTGTATTGTAATAACGATCAATCTTGGGTAATATTTTGACTTCCTTGATGCAAATAAGATGTGAACAGACAAACCTAAATTAATATCAACTGCATGCTTTTGGTTTTGGATTCTAATATTGATGGAACCACCAATTTAACTCACAGGGTTTTCAACGAGCAAAAATGCTAGTAAACACATTTTTTATTTAAATAATTAATGATCAATGAGATCATCAATAGACTTGCGGGGATTTCTAATTGTGAATAGGAGTTTGACCGATCATCATTTTCCGGGAGCAAAATTCTGTGGCCGACACACTGAGGGCCTCACTTCTTTGCCTCGCAGTTTCCTTTACTCCATCTTCAGAGATGGGACGCTTCGGCGGACTTGAACCATCCATCACTTCTTTGCCTGGCAGTTTCCTTTACTCCGTCTTCAGAGATGGGACGCTTCGGCGGACTGGATCCATCCCGGTGTTAATTTTCCTTTTTTGTAGTGATAGATGGAATTTTATGTGATAAACATCTACAATGTGTATTGTTATATTCACAAAATGTTATTTGCAGCAGCACAAAATCCTTTATAAGTGGTTTGCAGCGTTTTTTTATCTGAAAATGCGGTTCCAATTTTTGTTGTAGCAAGACTTTATACGTCAGAGGATCAGATGATCCAGAGCATAATGCCTAATATTCTCCTTTCTATGATCACAGCATATGTGCAGATTTTTCCTATTGATATGAAAATCTGTGTTATCAGTTTTTCTCTTCACGATTTGAACTACTCTACAGTCACTGCTGTGCCATATTAGAGGAAAATACAAACGGAAACTCTTAACACCATCCACCACGGTCCAAATGTATGTTTGCAATTAATATCAATGCACTGAGAACTGGCTTTGAGGTGCACACATAGATCTCTCTGCTTCTGTGAATGTATGTTTGCAATTAATATCAATGCACTGAGAACTGGCTTTGAGGTGCACCCATAGATCTCTCTGCTTCTGTGAACTCAGAGGCCACCCAACATCCCTATTTCTTTCCCAGACTACTATAAATTACAAAATCAGAATTCACAAGGGGCTAAACAAATATTCATGTACTAAATAATGCAAACAAGTTGTAAATCAAGACCTTCCTTGCTGCATTCCTGGGCGTTCCGTATAGAAATAGAAATAATGCAAACATGTTGTAAATCGAGACCTTCCCTTCCTGCATTCCTGAGCGTTCCATATAAAATACCCCAGCATATCTTATATAGAAATATGCCTTCACCTTCTAGATTAAAATTTTCAAGGAGCATATAATTCAATATATCAATAAATCTAAACATGAAATAATGGCCCGCAATTTATTCTTAACATAGAGAATTAAAAAAATTGTAGGAAATTTTCAGTTAACCATTTAAGTAGACATGAACAAAATAAATTATCTACAGTTTTTACTAATATATTCCGAGCATATTTTCTATGATATTAAACAATGGCCTTGTTTAAAATCCGGTAAAAAATGAAGTGAACAAACTTAAACTGCTTAAAGTCAGGGGTTCAAAACAAAAGACTGTTACCTCGTTCCAATATAGGATGATCAATGGATTGTATAGGAGGAAATTATGCAGCCTTCACTGGAAGCCACTGGATTTGCACCCAGCATGGGCTGCAGAATGTGCTCCCATTCTGAGATTAAGCAAAGCACTTAAATGTTTTATTAATGTAAGTTTTCATCTGTCGCTAAGCTATCAACAAGAAGACGCAAATAACAAACATGCACGAAAGTGGTGCCATAGGCAAAAAAATATCAAAACAATATATTATTCGTTATAACTGGATACATAGTACAACGAAAGGGCTTAATATACGTATTGTTATTGTGCACGAAGTAATATCTCAAAGTAAATAGTAAATAATAAATGGTCTTAATGATCCTAATTTAACTTACCCCTCCAACAAATAAGGCCATAGCTATGGAAAATCCATCAAGCAACACAATTAAAGCATCAAATTTAATATGGGGAACACCTCACTTCCCACCAAGCTAATTTCATCAAAGCAAGGAATTTCTCTAAGTAACAGGAAGTTCATCTAGGAAATTTTCAATATGACAGTTAGATTGTACTCCTTGCTTACCTCAAGACAATCATATAACTCTTGGGAACACAATCACTAGAATCCAATCTTTGTGGGATGCTCAAATACGACCATGCAGTTGAGCCAACTGACAAATGTGGATATTGTTACCAGGATACTGACAATCCACTTACCTATCATTCTTGCTAGGGATCATCTCAGCTATCTAGATGATTTTTTTTAACAGAAACGACACAATGACTAAGCAAGAGCTGACACATCCCGTATTGACCATGGATGGAGTGAAAACTCCCTCGGGTCTACCCTTACTTGACAGCTATCTAGATGAAATTTACTAATATACAGATAAACAGTTAAGAGACATGACCCCAAACCCAGGGCTAAGAGTCAAATGTACTCTACTCCAAATAGGTCAGAAAGGCACTTAAGAGTAAGTGTTTTGAATCAAAGAGTCACAATTTGAGGAAACCCACCCCTTATGAAAACATCTTAAATTCAAGGTCATAAGCTCCAGTCTTCAAATCATATAACAGGGTAATATGGTTTATCAAACACCAATCACATCATTGCAGCTTTCCGTCTATTTTTGGCATACAACCAAAGATTACATGCTCAGAAATTCTTGAGAAAAACGACTGCTACTCATCAAGATACAGAAGACAGCAAACGTGGATAGAACTTGCAGAGAAATTTCAATTTCAAAAAAAAAAAAAAAAATTGATGCTTAATAAATATGTGCTATACCACTTGCTAAAATCTTTAAGAAATTATATTTTAACCCTTGAAGGGACTTGACATAAGATCATTTCTCTAGCCACATAAAAGGGTTACATCCAATATATGTCCTCTCAAATTCCAACCATTAGAGGAGCCTTACAGACACTACAATGTGGAATAAGGACAACTTACCTTTATGTTTATTTACACTCTCACAAAGTGACTAGCTGGAAAATAGATGAACATCATAGTTCTTCAAATAGCATTACGATAATTAGACATCCAGGCTCAAACGGTTCATAAATTTCAATTGCCTTATCAGATTAATGATTCATGGAGGAGCTGCATCATCAAAAAATCTACCAGGATCTTAATGGTAACAGAATAAAACCATAAATAAAATAGGAGTGGTTGCCCCCACATATAAGGCTGACAAGATATTAAAGGAAATGGATGCAGGCCATGAATCCAAGTGAGAGAAGGAAGACCCTCGGTAAATTCCCGAAAACTCAACATCTTGTAGGCTGCAGCATAAAACATAATGCTACAAAACTTTGGCATTTATTCCTTGTAAGCTTGAGGTTTGCAAATAATAAAAATTTAACAAAATCTGAACAATACAAACCGTTGGCCAGATAATGGAAAATATATAAGCAAATTTAATCTTCAAGCCTTTGGTTGATGCCTATAGAATTAGCATTGTCAGTACAGTTTTGTGACAAACTTTTGCAACTGCTGGGCTGAAATGATATGCAGATGGTTCATTTCATTTGTGATAAGTACAAGGATTTCTGTTTGAAGCTCTGAACTCATGGTGCTTAAAAAGTGCATTATACCTTCCATTTTGTTATTTTCAATATTTAACTACAAGATTTCTATATGAAGTGAACCACAACAATACAACAAAATTAAAAAATATTTGCAACAAAATATTAGAAATTCCAAACCTAGGTGACTAAATCCATTCTGATCTCAATTAATCAAGTAAATTGCTGAATTTTTAACACACAGATATAATTCAGACCATAGCATCAATCAAACAATAGCTAGAACTTAAATAGCAGAAGCATAAATCAGTTTCACACAAACACAGGTGATACACCTTCAAAATCAGTTTTTCATTCCTTCAAAAAACTTACAAGAAAACCTCCACAAGCTGCCAAAAACAGCAGCTGCATGGTTAACAAAATCACACTGAACTGAATTTGTACAGCACAGTGTATGGCTGTCCTGCCTGCCCAAACAACTGTACAGATTCTGTGTAACTGTAAAGATCTGTCCATACAATTGTACAGAATAGTTCCATGTGACTGTACAGTTCTGCGCGCACTGTACAACCTGCTGCCTAAATCCCTGCTCTCTCTCTCTCTCAATTGCTCAACCCGCCCAGCTATATCTAAACCATCTATCTTGACCTGTATTTATACTTTTAACAGAGACCAAAACCTTGATCTATTTTTCAGATTACTCCAAGTTATGCATGCATGATATATATTTTTTTAGTCTCAACAGTTAAATATAAGACTTTTCACTTTTTTACTAGAGTGAATTACAAACTAGAATTACTTTTCAAAAAGAAAAAATATCTCAAACTTGTCACGTGTTTGCACCAAACCTGTGTGGAAGTTCCTGTCCAAGCTATATTTCTCACCAAAAAACCACCCTAAAAAGAAATCTCAAGTGCTTTTAACTGTAATCCTACATGCCTCTGCAAACATAAATGCAGACCAGGATCTAACAATTCCAATAACCAAGTAGAGGCTTAGATTTTAAGGGCAGAAGTGTAATTGAAGATTCATAACACACAAATCAGACAAATCAAATACTGCTTGAATTTCTGCAGTAATTGCTAATCCACAACCAAAGCCTCTTTATTCTCTCTCAAGCATATTTATATCTGAACTGAACCTAATAAAGAGTGTTCTTACCTCTTAAGGGAGACAACATCACCTTATTCTCCTCAAAATTATCCTCAACTTGGGATGTCTGTTCTCACTCCTTATGTGACAGGTGGAAAAGGAGCTGCTCCCTTCCCCCTCCCCTTTCTTATCCCTTCTCCCATTCGGCTGTGGCCTTCAGAGTGTTGGCTGATGAAGCAGTAATGAAATCAAAGACTTCTACAAACAATCCTGTCTCTCAAGGTTTGTCAAAATAAGGGAAGGCTTGAAGTTTATTGTCAAGTTGGGTGTCCCCTTGACCAAGGCTCTGTTTTTTGAAGAAAACATGCTGATTGTCAAGTTTGGCAGTGTAAATTTTTCAAGCCTAGGTGACTGCTGTCTTAATGTTCTCTCATTAAATAACTCAAAACAGAATTTATTTGCAAAAAACTAAAGTTACAAAGATTGCACCAATCACAAAACAGCTGAAAAACGAACAGAACAATTAACATACATACACAAGGATCTCTCCTTCTAATCAGCTTTTCATTCCTTCGATCAAAACGTAGAAGGTGACCTTTGCAAACTCCTTTGAACCAGAAGTTGTACAAGAAAGAATATCACCTCAAACATCAGTGTACAGCCAGATCTTAGGTTGTACAAACAGATCCGACAGTGTACAGCCTGTGTATGAATAAAAAAAGTGCTAAATCAGCAGTACAGCTCTTATGGTCTGTTATACTTGCTGGTCACTTAGCAATCTTCTCCTCTGCCTCTCCTTGAACGCACACTGCCAAGTCTGCCCTCTTTCAGCTCTCTTGTTTTACTTATATATGTGATTGACCTCTCCTATCTTGTACCGTTTACGCTTTGAGAGAAAATAACTAATCTCCTCAACCCTTGTTGCAACCTATCTCAATCATGATATACAGCTAAAGACTAAATCCTAATGTAAGTCATCAATGTTCTAAAACTCATAAAACATTTCATTTGAATTTCTAAAACTAGTGATCCGTGGAATTGAAAACATCAACCTTTTACTCTTTCTTTTATTTTTCAAGTGAAACCACTTCCTGCACATTCACACTGAACCTGTGCAAAATGTTCCTGCTCAAGCTACATTTATCAACAAACTGAACATGGCTGAGTCCAAATTTAATGGAAGCTTGTATTCAAGCAGACTGAACATCACTGATGGAAGGCAAAGTTACTCACTTCCACTGTGGTAAGGGTTTTTAGTTTTTACTGTTATTTTTTAGTCTAGCTCTCATAGATAAATCTTCCAGGGAGTGCCAACATTTTAGGTGCACATGCATTGTACCTAACTGGTCCCTGAGCTTTGATCTGGAAGATGAAATCCCAAATGCTGCCATAGTTTGGATCCATCTCCTGTTCCCCAACATATTGGAGAAGTCAACCCAATCTGAGATTGGGAGTCCTCAGGAAAATAAATTGACAAAACCTCTACAAGAATCTGCATTCAAATGAATTTGGAGAAAGACTTACCAGAAATAACAGAAATCCAAATCAGGGACTGGATTTGTGTTCACAGTTGGAGTACAAGGAAATTCCCTTTAGGTGCAATTTCTGGCATGAATATAACCATTTTGCCAAAGATTGCCCAAAAAGGGAACCATAGAACCTCAAGTGCATCTAGCTCATGAATATGGACAACATTTCAAGGTCGTGGAAAACCCTTCAAAAAGGACTTGGAACCAATGTTACATTTATCGCTATCAGCAATTTATTAGCAGGGGGCCGAAATTTAAATTTTCAGCAATATTGGAGAAAATATCAAAAATTACCGGTAAACTAAAAAAAATACAAAAATAATCATTTTTTTTCAATTTTTTAACTTCTAAAGCAACATCAACATCAAACAAACACATTGCTACATAAATATGAAAATAAAATCAATATATAAGATGTCATGTGGTACATCAGATATCAATACTGAAAACTGAAATATGATATTTGTCCTAAGTCATAAGATCCAAATGAATGATACAAAATGACATTCAAAAGAAAAATTATCTAACAGTTATCTCATGATATAAATCATGGCAACAAAAGCAACAGATTTCCCCTTGTTTGCTTGATAGAAATAGCATCCTCGGCAATCTTATCAGAATCAGACCAAAAGATTGGTTGATCAACAAAATACATAAAATATTCAAATTTTGAAAAGAACATATAACTCATGTGCATCCATATGAATCCAAATTATTGTAAACAAATATAGAAAGTTTCTCATGTATATAGCAAGGGTGCATATAACCAAAATACTAAATAGCATCAAGTGTCAACAAAGAGGCACCAAATGATCTCTAAAGCCCAAAAAGAATCATGCTATAACAAATAACTACAGACATCAAAATTATATAAATCAAAATAACTACATAAATCATTGTCTATATTGGGATCCTCATAGAGATTACCCTATAAGCATTAAAATAAGAGAAAAAACTTATAGCATGCATAATCAATTATTTTGCTCGAGTGTACATATTTACTAGGGTCATGATGGAGGAGTTCAATAGTCAGTGCCACCAACATCAAGGTTCATGGAGAGTTTGGTGCTCTTGATTAAATGTCAGTTCCATACCCTCATACATCACAAATTCCAGTAGAAGCGCTGCAATCCTGCCAATCTTGAAATCCTGAAAACCATTATTAAGTCCGTTGAATTTTGAATGGGAGCCGAAATTCTACTTTCTCCATATGAAATCCAATGAGGTTGGAACCACTCTCAAACATCTTGAACCAATTAATGGTATTGTTAAAAGAGAAAAAAATTGGCTATAAGGTGACATTGACAAAGACAGTGATAATTTCCAAATTATCACAATGATTACTAAATTATAGCGATAAATTGAAATTATCGCAATTTCAAAAGGGCAAATAATCACAATAAGTACCGCTGATATTATCACCGAGGTTGGTTTTGGCGACATTATCGTGATAAATATGAAATTATTGCAATAATAAGAGAAGCACTGCTCAAAACCAAAAAGAAAATAAAAAGGATCCATTAAAGATCCAAAACAATACAAGTCTCTTCACAATGACAAGCAGAGGAATCAAATCTCTCAGCACTCAGAAGACCCAGCAACTCAAGACTCTGGAGTATGAATCGAAACCAAAATTCAGGAACTATAGATTGGAAATATCCCAATTTCAGTCACCCGTCCACATCAGAAAGCAAAGAATGATCATCTCCAAAATAAAAGATGCCCGAAGCAGCAAATTCTAGGTGAAGAAAGACCTGTACAGTCTTTAGGACACACATTTCCCTCCCATTTGTGGCAATTCCCCTAGACTCAAAGCAAGATTGGCCCCCTCCCTCCATGAAAGAAGATAACACTCATGACTCAACCTAAGATGATGGATCATACGTAAGCACAAGAAAGAGGAAAGCAAACAAGAAGCAGCAAAGAATAAAGCCATGGCTAAGGAATCAACAATAAGCCAGGCTTTTGATACAGATAAAAATACATGAACGCTCCAAATGATCAAGGTTTCATCTTCGAACTGACAAGCATTGGGAAACCCTGAAGGAACAGTTTAAGAGCACTAATAAAGAAGAAAAATCATGTAATAGTTCTCATTCAGGAAACCAGATTAAATCTGTCAAGTTCTGAAAAAATAAATATAAAACCTCCATTTGGAAGAGTGCAGAGTTTGTAAAAAAGGAAGCTGCTTGTTTCTCAGGAGCTCTTGCCATCCTACAGAACCTACTCAACATAGATATGCATAAATATGACAAGTTTCTTTATTGCAGATTACTTCATACCAGTGTTGCGAACATCCTGATTTTATGACGAAATCACAATTTTTTGGCCTGGGTGATGTTTGCTGATTTTTACCAATATTTTCTCAATTTTTACAGTTTTTTGGTTTCCGGACCCCTGCCGATTTTATCCCGATAGCAATGTTTGCAACACTGCTTCAGACAGGGTCACCCCTTGAGATTATCAACTAATAATTTCATGGAGTAGAATTGTTGTGCTTCTCTTCAACAAGCTCTTTCACACTCACCTCTTCTTAATTGGCTATTTGCCAGGAAATTAAATCTAGCCCTTGGCAGCAGAGCGTAAAAGGAAGCTTACAGTAGATACCCATTTGGAAGAGTGCAGAGTTTGTAATAAAAGAAGTTCATCATTTCTCAGGAGCTCTTACCACCCTACAGGACCTAGTCAGCATAGCTATGGTGAGTTTCTTTATTGCAGATCACTCGGTCTGAAGGAAAGATTACTTTAGACAGAATCTCCTCTTGAGATTATCAATGTGTACACTCCTAATAATTTCATGGAGAAGCATGGCTGTGCTTCTTTTCACCAAACTCTTTCAGGCTCCCCCTTTTCTCAATGGCATAGTTGCGGCAAATTCAATATACCCCTTAGCAGCAGAGAAAAATGGAGCTTAAAGCAGACACCCATTTGGAAGAGTGCAGAGTTTGTAATAACGGAACCTCATCATTTCTCAGGAGTTCCCACCATCCTCTAGGACCTACTCAGCATAGCTATGATGAGTTTCTTATTGCAGATCACTCAATTAGTCTGCAGGAATGCTTGCTTCAGACAGGACCTCCCTTTGAGATTATCAATGTGTAAACTCTTGATAATTTCGTGGAGGAGCATTGCTGTGCTTCCAACCTCTTTCAAGCTCCCTCCTCTTAATGGGATATTTGCCGGAAAATTAAATCTAGTTGTTAGCAGAAAACAGAAAAATTGAGCTTACCATAGATGCCCTCATAGAGAGCTAGTGGAGGATATCAAAGAAGAATGGGGTGATTCAGATATTAAGCCCAAATCTGGAAACCATACATGGGCAAACAAAAGAGTAGGGCCAGGCTTCACTGTAAAAAGCTTATACAGAATCCTTATTCAAGACTCCTTTCTAGAAAAAGATCTGATATCTCCTCTGCCATTATCCCCTATGCTTCCTTGGTCATGCCTCGCCCTAAATCTCAGTCACTGGCCCTTTTTGTTTCAGCCCAATCTAGCTGGAAGATGTCTCTTTCTCTGAGATGGTTATAGAAAGCCAGAATGTGCAATAGATGTTTATGGATCTCGGTCATCCAAATGGGAGAAAGAACTAGCAACTGTCCAGGAGAATACTGAATTAATAGGACACGCTAACATACTGGTCCAAGAGGAAAGGGAGGCTAATCTTAATTTCCATACAGTGAGTCAGCAAGAAGAAGTTATGAGGCATATATCCAAGGCCTGATATATTCCACCCTGCCCTTAAAAGATTAAGGCATGTTTCCCTCTGCAACGTGTCTGCAAGGCATGTTCAAAGGTCATAGACTCGAGAATCAAAATACCATTGTCCAACATAATTTTGGATGAGCAGGGGTTTCTGTCCTGGCAGATCCATACATGAAAATATTAAAATAGTCCAATAAGCACTTTCTCCAGCAAAAATTCCTCAAGGCAGGACATGGTGATTAAGCTTGACATGGCCAGCACCTTTGAGAATGTAAACCACTCCTTGCTGCAAGTGATCCAAGTTTGGATTTCATTGAAGATCTTCAAATTGGATCAAACCCTGTATTTCTTTGCCCTGGATTGCCCCTCTTGTTGATAGAAGATCAGCTAGCTTATTCAAAGCCACTTGTGGTATTAGAAAAGGATGCCCCCCTTTCCAGTTTCCTTTGCATCCTAAAGGCAGAATCTTTAGATAGCACCATGGAGACATTAGAACCATCAAGGTCATTAAGTCAATCTGTGTCACCTCAGATTAAAAACTGCAGATGACATCCCATTTTCAGGTGATGGCCTTAGGTTTCCAGGATCATGGATCTTAAGTTTCCAGGATTAAGGATCTCAGATGATTCCTCTACGAGTATATACACTATTCCATATAAGTCTAAATGGGCTCTCTAATGTACTTGGGACTCGAGAGCACCTATAGCCTCAAGGAATTTTTGGGGGTCACCCACACATCACCACTGCATTTCTCTGATATTCTCGAAAGGGAGGATTGAGGAATGTTTCTGGCATAACCTATTTAGGATTCAGGAAAGCGCACTGCAAGGACTCAATAAGTCAGAATGGAGTCTATTGGCAAGCCTTGACACCAATTTTGCTGCTACCAGGAGATCCATTTTTACAACAACAAAATAACAGCTTGGGGTTTTGTACTGTCAAGACTCTAAACTGAAACTTTTACCCTATATCTTAATGTGCTAATATAGTGAAATAATGTGTTTTATTGCCATGCCTTTCCATCACTTTTGCTGAGCCCAAAGTACCTTTCTGCAACAATAAAAATTAGGGTCTAGGATTTTACAGCGAGTGTTATCACCATTCATCTACTTTTATGCTTTGAAATTAAACCCTTAGGGTTTACAAGTGTACAGGACTTTGACTAAGGTTTTGAACAAAAACCTTAAAAGCTGGATATAGTCCATAAGCAATTGTGTACAAAACCTTGCAATCAATTTCGCTGCCATGACTTATGTAGCTACCATTAAAATCTTGCATTATCGAACCTTTATCATTATTCTCGAAGTTTACCAATACTACCAGCTTTATTGAAACTCTTATGTAGCTACATTAGAATCTCGCCTTATAGAACCTTTATCATCATTCTCAAAGTTTTACCAATACTACCAGCTTTACCGAAACTCTTTGATATATAATGATTAGGACTTTGTCAATGTACAGAGTGAATGTCAAACCATAGTTATATATGTTTTGCAATATATAACTATAATCATTATTTTCAGAACTTGCTAATACTAACAGTTTTACTGAAACCCTTTTCGAAATATAACTAGGATTTTGAAAATGTAAAGATTGCATGCCAGAATGATGAATCTTGCACTAAACCATAAGCTCTGATGCACTCCATATCGATCATGTTTTGCATTAGACAGACATCGTCATCGTTTTCAGAGCTCAGCGGTACTGCCAGTTTTACTGGAACATTTTTGATAGATAATAATTAGGATTTTGACAACCCACAGAATGGACGCCGGAAACTTGCACTAAACCATAAACCCTAAAGCATTCCATGACGGTTGATTTTTTGCAATATAGAACATTAACATTATTTTCGAAGCCCACAAATATCACCAGTATTACTACAACTTTTTTGACATGTCGGATTTTGACAACCCGGAGAATGGGTACCAGGAACTTGCACTAAACCATAAACCCTAATGCATTCCATGACTGTTTTTTTGCAATATCGAACACTAACATTACTTTCGAAGCCCACAAATATCACCAGTATAACCGAAACTTTTTTGACATGTAAAGAATTTTCAGAATGTACAGGGGAATTCCAGACTCTTCACTAAACACTAAACCGTAATGCATTACATAACAGTTGTCCATTACAGAACCTGATCAGAATTTTCAGAATGTATCCCAGAAAGTACACTTAAACGTAAACCCTGGCACAGTACATTTACAGAATCTAATTAGAGTTTTAAGAACGTACAGACTGAATGCCAGAAGTTTACACCAAACCTAAGCCTTCGTAAATTACATAACGGTTTTCACAAAACATAACTTCAACACGAGACTACCATTTTCTAATGAATTCACATCCAAGATAATCCTGAAACTACGGTTTTAAATTGAAACCTGAGATCTTACATAATGAAACAAGGGTTATAAAATACAAAGAACCCGCTTGTGATCAATTTTGCTGTTGCGACTGTCCACCTGCAGACTTATCCGGGGGCTTTGCCGCCATGGATGCAATGGTCTTCTGCTTTATTTCGTGGCGGCTCTTGTAAAAGTTGGCCTTCATAGCTAGTTCCACCATGGGCCGCTGAGACTCGGGATAACACGCCAATTGTTTTGCGTAAGTTGGGTATAAGATCAAGCTCTCGTATATTGATAATTGAACCCTCACCGCTTCCAGCGTTGCCCTTAACTCTGCGTTCTCGGCTTCTAGTGCTTCAATTCTCGCCTCGGCCTGCTCAAGACCGTCCATTTCCATGGTCAACAGATACTATCTTGGAAATGAAGGGAATGCGTGGATGAATATTCAGTGAGTATATACTTCACACGTTTATGCTTTTCGATCTTCGATTTGGAGGGAATTGCTTGTCGATTTGATTACTGATCTATGCCATGGGTGGAAACCAAGGAGGCAGGGTCGGTGTTTTCTTGCGATGGCGTCCGGTCTTGACAAAGAGTCCGTTATATTTTACCAAATCGACCTCGCGAGTAGGATGGTGGTGTTAAATTGTCTTGGCCTCTTATCTGTACTATAAATGTGTGGATTTATTTCTGAATTCGTGTAATTTAAAAATCCATTAAACCCATTGATTGCGTTTGTGTGTTATTTATATCAGTTGTCTATAACGCGACTTTTTGAAAGCTTTTCCGGTGGGTTTTTCCGGTCAAAATCCGGTAGCATTTTATTGGAATCTCAAGTTTGATAGCAAGTTTCTGCACAATCAAAGCGTCCCACGGTTTTTCATGGTGCTGAATCCAAATATGCAGTTAAAAACCCATTTTAACTGCAACAAATCAAGATTAAACTCAATCTCTTCCGCCGGATTCCGTCACCGGAATCTCCAAAAAATCGCATTATAGACAACTCCTTATTTATATGGTTAATATTCCTAGTGTATATTGGTTTTAGTCCATTTTTGTCATTCTTTAATTTAGTGTTGGTTTGAGTGAATTTAAGTCATTTTTAATGGAATGTAGTGTTTGAAATGTTATAACTTGATTTTGTTTTAATGATGGGTATGTGAATAAAATAATAATATGAAATTTCCTAATCGGGGTGTGAGACAGTTTATTGTTTATTTTGGGACTCTCGTCATGTGTGAAATGATCATTGAAATGGTCAGAGGATGGCTCGACCCTCACCCTCACCTTCGCAAGTTCGATCAGGTAAGTGGGGTGGTTGCGCGCATGGGTTGTGTTAATGGTGATGAGACAAGCCGCAGGGTTCTTAATCTCCAGTTGGGTAGGGCTCAGCGTCCCATGCATGCATTTGTCTTGTGTTGGGGCTCGGCTCTTGGAAGTAAGTGTAGGTCCTTGGCAATCGCTCTCTTGTTTGCAAGAAAGGTCCGGTGGCTCTGCTCCTGGGACACAATTGGTCCTCTCCGGTTCATGGATTTTTCGATCAAGTATGTTCTTCTCCTTTTCTCCCCTCTTCGACCGTGGCCTACACACTCTTCCAATGTCTCTCAAAATCTTAATGATAATCTCTGCAATACGATTCTCGTGAGAAATGGAACTCGTTGTTTGGAAAATGGGAAAGTTTTTGTGGTTTTTTCATATGTAATGTCTGTTGTTTCTATGTTGGTATCCATTTTCTTTGGCATTCTATTGTCTCAAATGGGAATGTATGGTATATTTCTGGTTTGGAGTCTTTTGTTGGAGGAATGTTTTTTTGTTAGTGTTGGTTATATCTTTGAATTGTTGGCCCTGAGCATAGGAATGAGCTTAAATTCTTTCCATCTAATTTCTTATGTCTATGATGTGGACCTCACTATTATGGGGCTCGAGGAGTTGATTTGTGGAGCCTTCTTCTTGAAGCGACAAACTAACCTTGGATTTTCTTTGTCTATTGACTCAATTGAGCACGGGGTGCTGGAACACAGTATTTAGCATCAAAGATGGTTGTCCAATTCTACCCTTAGTTTCTATGAAAGGCCTGAGCCTAACAAAGTTTGCCTCTTGCTTTTATTTCATGTTATTGTATCAGGTTCTCAAAACTTATGTAATCACCCTAACCGTGAGCAGATGATTGGGTTTTGGACTGTGGCTCGTCATGTTCGGTCGACAGCTTGTGGCTTTGTTGTTTGGTTGATAATTCAAATGACTCGTCCATCCCTTGGTTCTAGCTCGTCTGGAAATGGGGGCTGAGGTCATAGTTGATAGGCAGGGAACCAAGGCAGGAGGGGTTCATCCTCAGCCCGATAACCGAGAAGAAGTAGTCGCAAGACTGATGCTCAAATCATCAGTGAGGCGGCCCATGCTTAAAACACAGGCACCCCAGCCCAGGTCAAACAAATGATCTCAACATGGGAAGCAGAATTAAATCAGTGGGCAAAAGTTGAAGTTCAAATAGAAGACTAGCGCAACTAAGTTCCCGAACCAGGACATACTCGAGGCCCCACTACTCAATATAAACAAATTGTCCATCTCTACTGGTTGATGAAAAGTATTGTGTCCAGAGCTATCATGGCCTCTCCTGTAGGCTCTCTCAAATCTGATCCAGGTTTTCAAGAAATTCAAAAAGAATTTCAACTTATCCAATCAAAATCCAACAGTAGAATGTTCGTCTTGGCCGCATTAAGCAGCAGATTATGTGTCTTCCTTAGTTTAAATTACCAGGTTCCAGTGTTAAGGACCCAGCTCCTATGGAGTCCTCTTATGAGTAGTAGTTAGTTTAGATATGGCAGCACCTAATTTTGTTTAATTTTTTTGATGTATATGTCGGTTAGTAATCTATACTATAGTTATTCAGGTAATAGATGGTTTCCAGTCATTCAGTCATATAAGGCACTATTTGACAAACTTAAACTATTGAGATTTTGGATAGCATATAATGTGGTTCGATGGCCAAAAAACCTAGTTTCCCAATGGGCAAGTTGAGGCCACTGAACGTCTTTTATGGATGTAACCCTTTTTAATGAAAATGAATGAATGAAAAGGTCCTGCCAAGCTTACCAAAAAAAAAATAACAATATGAAACAAAAAGTTGTATTTTATCGAAATTAGATTTTGGGGAGGAAAAAGAGAAAAAATTGTATACTCTTCTTATTAAAGAGTTTTTGAAATTGTAGTTGCTTTAAAAGAGTAAGAAGGGAGGAGAATAACTTTCACAATAGAAATAAACAAAACCCTTCTTGAACTATGGGTCTATTTGAATCTATTTCAAATAAATAAAACAAAATTTTATAATCTACTTTATTGATTTAATGAGATCAAAGCATGTAAAGTGATATTAAACCAGCACAACAAGATGGAGGGGAAATAAAAAGGTTTTATTAGTAAAAAAAGAAAATTGCATCTATAAAGATCCATAACTTTGTTATGAATAGAAGGCTTCGAGTTCTTTCTCCTTTCAATTTGTTTCGCTTAAGGCTTTTTTTTTGTGCGAGAGGCATTCTACAACCCAGTATAGGTGTGATGTGTAGATGTAAGGTAAGAAATTTTGTAAACATTGTTACATGTCAGCTTAATATGAACAATGTCAGATTAATATGTTGAATTTATATTACTAGCAATTGCCCCAAAAGGTAAAAAGATACACCAAAGGAATAGAAGGTTTGGGTTGGGAAAATACTATGTGTTGAGCATGGGTCATTAGAACAAAAAATAAAGGGTTTTCAATTGAGATGACCCGATGAGATTCCTCTAATGGAAATTCTTTAATATTTAATATTATATAAAGAAATATAATATAGTAATTACACTGAAAGTGTTCCTCTATGGAGTTGGTTGGGCAAACACTATTCACCCCAGCCAATATCTGGGCTTCTTTTTCATCCTTTTCCATCCCCTCAAAATTCGACACGTGGTATCTCGTGCATTTGATTGATTTATCCTATCCCACCTACCACTCATTGTGCCTTATTCGGCCTCAAAACTAGTGGATCCACAGTAACTCCATCCATTGTTGCCAGGTTGCCCAATGCCACTGCTAATTATCTTATGGCATTATAAAATGCGAGCAAGAAAGCTAAGTAAATGGTTATGATATTCACGTTTCAAGTCAAATGCAACAGCCTAGGCACCTTCCTTGCCCACTGGGCATCCTGTGAGTTCCCAATCGGCAGAATACTATTAAATCCCCTAGTGACCCAATTGGGCACTGACCAAATCAATAGCAATAGCCATGAATCCTCAAATTGATTTCACAAAATGCCTTTTAGCATGATGGGTAGTGGTAATTTTGATGGATTCTCTCCTGATCATGGATCCATGTTTGAAAAAGCAGAAGAAAATTCATTTTGTTCCACCTCCAACAAATTTTAGAAAGTCTTCAGGATTCCATAGAGCTCATTGTAACACCCTCCTCCCACATCTACCCAAGTAACCAGCCAACCAGGGTAAACATGTGGTGAGAGGCTACTATGATATGATTCAACCTCCTAGGTGACCTTAAGGAAGTGGAATCAATGGAAACATATCAAACATACCTTCCATATGATTCAACCTCCTAGGTGACCTTAAGGAAGTGGAATCAATGGAAACGTTGGTATAAAAATGTTCATATTGTGGATTCTCCGGTCACTGATTCAAAAGATGCAAACCACAGATCTCTTAAATCCAAAATCTTGTCCCTGTACGGAGGGGATACTTGGAGTGAAATCCTTTTACTCGAAAAATTTAGAGTGAGGATAGCAAGAAGGGCTGCAGATCTGCATTTTCTTAAAAATTATTATTTATTCCCTAAAAATCTCTTCTTTTATCATCATTCTAAAATCCTGATGATGGATCCCATTTGGGATTTGAAACGTTGGTATAAAAATGTTCATACTGTGGATTCTCCGGTCACTGATTCAAAAGATGCAAACCACAGATCTCTTAAATCCAAAATCTTGTCCCTGTACAGAGGGGATACTTGGAGTGAAATCCTTTTACTCGAAAAATTTAGAGTGAGGATAGCAAGAAGGGCTGCAGATCTGCATTTTCTTAAAAATTATTATTTATTCCCTAAGAAGCTCTTCTTTTATCATCATTCTAAAATCCTGATGATGGATCCCATTTGGGATTTGAAACGTTTGTATAAAAATGTTCATACTGTGGATTCTCCGGTCACTGATTCAAAAGATGCAAACCACAGATCTCTTAAATCCAAAATCTTGTCCCTGTACGGAGGGGATACTTGGAGTGAAATCGTTTTACTCGAAAAATTTAGAGTGAGGATAGCAAGAAGGGCTGCAGATCTGCATTTTCTTAAAAATTATTATTTATTCCCTAAGAAGCTCTTCTTTTATCATCATTCTAAAATCCTAATGATGGATCCCATTTGGGATTTGAAACGTTGGTATAAAAATGTTCATACTTTGGATTCTCCGGTCACTGATTCAAAAGATGCAAACCACAGATCTCTTAAATCCAAAATCTTGTCCCTGTACGGAGGGGATACTTGGAGTGAAATCCTTTTACTCGAAAAATTTAGAGTGAGGATAGCAAGAAGGGCTGCAGATCTGCATTTTCTTAAAAATTATTATTTCTTCCCTAAGAAGCTCTTCTTTTATCATCATTCTAAAATCCTGATGATGGATCCCATTTGGGATTTGAAACGTTGGTATAAAAATGTTCATACTGTGGATTCTCCGGTCACTGATTCAAAAGATGCAAACCACAGATCTCTTAAATCCATACCTTCCATATCAGCAATAGTACTCCCAGGAGCCATCCTAACAACTCAGGTATCATGCCCTTGGGTCCCACTGAGTTTTTAAGCTACTAAACCTCTAAATGCTCCCATGTTGTGGGCATGCCAATGTCCAGAGAGCTTTGGACGCTCCCACAAGCCTACATGCTTGCGTCCAGGGACTATTTCCAGTAGACCTGTACCATAGTCCGCGGGATTTAAGGCACTTTTCAAGCCCAGAATTCTGGCCACTGCCCAAAACTTGCTGTAACTTTTGGAATGCATTAAACACATGATGACAAGACTAATAAACCAAAAACTAGCTCTAGGACTAGGCCTGACCATCCCCAACTGAGACTAACATTATGCCAAACACTTGGCATCATTGCAATCTACAGGTCTAGGATACAAGAAAGAGCATGAATGACTGAAAACTCTTATGAGACATGACAAGAAGGGTCACCACCTTCTCCCTTGAACTGTTATGACATCAATTAGGTCTTGCATCCATCATTTTAACAATTACAAGTAAATACATGAAATAACCATGACATGAACCAGTCAATTAACCATGCTTATAACCAACATAAAACCATGAAAATAATAGTGAGATAACAGCCATTAAATCCACATGTAAATAAGTACAAAAACAAGAGAACTTAGCTTTTATTAGACATAGGCAAATCCAACTAGGTTTGGGACTTCCACGTACCACTCGACCATAGACATGGTTGAACCAAATATTTATTTTAGCCAGTCACCCTCGTGCCACATTCCAAGCATGAATGTGGGATCCCATAAACACATCAACCGAAACTATCAAGGGCTTCCAAAGGCCAACCACCTCGACCCATCAAGCAGTGATTCCACCTCATGGTCGGACATCACAAAACCATCATTAGATTGATCTCTACCCAAGCCTTCCAAGGCTCTAGAGCGTTTGTTCCAACCAAGGTTTCTAGGACTAGTAACTCAACCCACAACTTATTCCGGGCTTCTAGAGCGTTTGTCCAACCAGGTCTTCTAGACTAATAACTCAACCCACCAAGGGCTTCCATAGCGTTTGTCCAACCAAGGCTTCCAGGACTTGTAACTCAACCCAAGTTGTTACAAGGCTTCCAAGAACTATTAACTTAACCCAAGCTAAAGGAAACTGTTGGGTTCCTATAATACTAGTGATTACCCCATTACTATTGTAGTTATACCCTTTATTTATATTGTTGTGCCCCTATTACCCACATATTGTTATTTCTGTGCCCCATAGAATCCCTCTATTATTATTTTTGTGGCTTTATATTATTATTGTTAGGTCGGCTGGATTATTTTGTGACTCCTTAGACTCCTATATATAGAAAGAAGGTTTTGTCATTTGAATCATCGAAGAATTGTTCATTTATGTAATGTAAAGGAGGTTGCCCCCTCAAAGAGGCTGAATTCTAAGGCATCGATCTATCTTTTCTATCTTTTCTTGAGCTGGTTTCATAACATTTGGTATCAGAGCTACATGGAAACCCAAAGATTATTGTAAGTGATAGAGATTCCATTTTCACTGGAAATTTTTGGACATAATTATTCTCTTGTCTTGGTACTCAGTTAGCTCATAGCTCATCTTATCATCCTCAATCTGATGGGCAAACTGAGATAGTAAACAAATGTTGGAAGGATATCTTCGTTGCTTTGTATCTGATAAACAGACATAATGGGTCAAATGGTTGCCTCTGGCTGAATGGTGGTATAACACTTCCTTCCATACAGCAACAAAAATGACCCCATTTATGGCACTTTATGGATATTAGCCACCATCAATCACATCATATTTAAGAGAAAATTCTAAGGTTCAAGCAATGAAACATCACATCGAGCATCAACAACAAGTCCTCCAACTCTTAAAGGATAACCTCCTGTTAGTGTAGAATAGAATGAAACAACAGGCAGATCAACATCACAATGAAAGAAGTTTTGATGTAGGTGATTGGGTATTCCTACTACAACCATATAAAAAAATGTACCTCAAGCAAGCTAAGAAGGATAATAAATTATTACCAAAGTATTATGGTTCGTACAAGGTGTTGCAAAAGATTGGTACTATGGCGTACAAATTGGAGCTTCCTGCAACTTCTCGAGTGCACCTAGTTTTCAATGTTTCATGTTTAAAGAAGGTTATAGGTGACAAGCTCCGAGTTCAAACAATATTGCCAGAACTGGACGAGGAAGGAAAAATTATATTGGAACCGGAAGCAGTCACAGAAACAAGAACTTTACATCTATGAAATCGATCAATTTCGGAGTATCTCATCAAGTGGAAGAACTTATCCGCTGAAGATTCCACATGGGAGGATGAGAATTTCATATAGAAGTATCCATAACTACTCAAGCGTTGAGGACAATACTTTTTTGAAGGAGAGGGGCATGTTAGGTCCCTATAATACTAGTGATTACCCCATTACTATTCTATTTGTATCCCTTATTAATATTGTTGTGCCCCTATTGTCCCCATATTTTTATTACTGTGCCCCATAGAATCCCTCTATTGTATTTTTGGCCTTATATTATTATTGTTAGGGCGGCTGGGTTATATTGTGACTCCTTAGACTCTTATATATAGAAAGGAGGTTTTGTCATTTGAATCATCAAAGAATCATTCACTTGTGTAATGTAAAGGAGGTTGCCCCTTTGAAGAGGCTGAATTCTAAGGCATTGATCTATCTTTTCTATATTTTTGTGGGTTGGTTTCATAACACAATCAAAACTAGAAACCAAGCACAAACAAATAATTAAAAATTGAAAGAACAAAAATTTCAATAGACACAATGACTCAACCCCCATGGCTTCCTAGTGCTTCCAAGGGAAATCTCAACTTGAGCCTTCTTCAATATTTCACGGTAGTATCTTTTTCCATGCAATTCCCTACATCATACTTCCATAAACACATAATCGTTAGTGCATAAATAAATATAACAATATATCAGTTATTTTTCCATGTTATACCTAACACACTACCTTGCAACTAAACACCTGCACTCATATCTCAAGGGATTCCAATTCCCTTAAAAATCTAGCTATAATTGGAAACAAATTGTTATGCCCACATTTGATCAATTGTCTACCATGTAGCTTCCTCAGCCCAAAATGCCTCCATGCACTTTAAATTTCTCTATTGGTCGATATCAGAGCATGAGCTTATTCTACTACGGGATGCATTAAGGCTCTACTTGGAACTCTCCCCTAGTTCCAGATCCACCTCAATGATGGATACTTGGTGACCTTCCTTCCTATTATCAACTACTGCATAACACGAGGCAATAGTTTTACTACATTCCCAATTGCCTGCACCTCCTCTACAATGTAGATTTGAGGCCTGCCACATATCCACTGCGCCACTCTAATACAATGATTTATACCATAGGTTCAACACTGCAATGGTTCTATAACATTAACTTTATTATTATGCTCCTTAGGCTGAGGCCCATGTACTCTCTCAACTACATTGAACTTCTTATAGCGTGCCACATTTTCCTTATCACCTGTATCCTGAGATCATAGAATTCCTTGGACTTTTTGTCATAATACTTCTCAACTAGGTACTTCTTCCTAAATAATATTTCAACTCGTCCTATGCATCCATGTTTCTACAACTTCTAACTTAGTCAATTCGCCATCCAAAGTAGGAGACTTGGATTTCCTGAACCTGCCCTATAAGGATGTTGGAAATGATGGCTATGATGTCTCTCGAAACTAGAACTAGAATAAAACCCATAAGCACTATCCCTCCTATCAAGTGTATCAAAGGATCTATCACCTACGACTACATCATTGTTGTCCATCCTATGCCACTGCAAGACATGCTACCATAAGCCCCATTAGTCTTCTCCTCCTACCTATCTCCATAATTCTTCCCCATATGTCCTTGCTTCTGCAAATTTAAAATAATCTAGAGTATTATTGCATTAAATTTCGCTTGCTTTTCTTAAGCTTTGGAAATCCTTTCTCACGTCTCAATCAACCTGTCATTATCTGCCTTGCAACTTCTGATCTTTTCCCTTAGACTCCTCAGCGTATCTGCTAAACTAGGAGAGTACTATTCTCTTTGCATCCCAACAGACCTTTCCCATTCCATAGAATTCACATCAGGCTTGTAAGGGGAGTAATATGCATTGTACTCAACTATTATACTCTTCATCCCTGCCATATATTATCCTACAATATACCATGTTATATAAACCAAATAGAAGATATTGTAACTCTCGAACAAAGTTCCTAGTTGTGGGGGAACTAGTGCTCGAGACATCTTAATATAGAATAGAAATTGTTAAATCAGTGGCTGGAGGGGCAAGCCATGAGGGCTTCCAACCAAAACTTTTAATTCTGAAACCCTAGATTGCCAAAATAGAATGACCAGAGAAGATCTTAGAGTTGCAGGGTCTTGAACTAAAGGAGTTATTTCAGGAAAAGAATAATGACTTATTTCATACCCAGGAAATTGAGAATATGAATACAACTATTATAGAAAGAATATTGAAAGGTTGAGAAGATGTGGGTGAATTTATAGCATGGTGGAGCACACTTTGAGGCTTATTTAAATAAGATTTGTAGGTATTTTCAGCTGATAAAACAACATTAGTAAATATTCTAAATAAAAGAAGCCAACAACTTCATTACACTCATGCTGATAGACGAACATTAAAAGAAAGAATGAAAACACAAAGAGAAAGTAAACATGACTACAACTACCCAAAGTTGGAATCAAACTGTAATGTACTATTCATATTTCAGAGAGATTTTCTGATTACAATACCAGCCATGAGGATTGGACTCCAAAACCTTCCAAAATCTAATTTCTGACTTTTATCTCTGCCCCTTTTATTAACTATCAAATCAATTTTTGAAACTAACTTCTTAAAACAATTAATAAACTACTTTTGACGGTCTTCCTTTCAAGATTCTTTTCAAAATAATGAAATTATATTTTTTTCTAATTAATCTTATATATATATAATATATAATATATATATATAAAGGCCACGTGTTTTACAATTTTTATACATTTTAATGTGTTGCACATTTAATTGGACTCATAATACATGAAACAAATTTAATGCAGGAGAATTAAATTTTCAATGTGTTATCACAAAATCAAGCACTGAAAGGCTGCAGACCAGGCTTAACTTCAAGTAACTATTTCAAACCAGACTTTGGCTAAAGCTTAGCCTCTTTAGCCTGAGAGGGCTCTCTCAAAGATTATTATTGTTGACCTATGACAAGATGGCTAACTCTCGTATGATACAATGAACAAGTATGCTGGCTGGACAAAATATTAACTTGATACCCATTGGGCTTATGGAGTCACTTATATCTCAGTAAACAACAGCACTATCTTTTCATAGAAATCAGGGCACTTTACATCTAAATGTTCAAACATAACTCACATGAAACTACAGTTTGCAAAGGCATACAGGAAGTCAGAGCATTATCAATGAATTCTGAGTGATTATGAATTTGTAAAACTGTTTAAAGAACATTAAAGAAATATACCATCACACATTTGAACAAGAAGATCCATTGTGAATCCTGAGAAGAAAAGCAGTCATTTGCATTACTGAAATTCTATTCACCCATAAGCTAAAACAGTCCTCTGTTTTTTATAAAATATCCAACCCTTGTTACAAAGATGATTTAGCTATATATAGAAACATGACTCTAATTACTTTGAGCCTCCTCCTCCAGAATGAGGGGAGCTCGATGACTGCCACTAATGACACCTATCTGCTTTTAACAAACTATTTAATACAACAACCACTAACAGAAGTTCTAAAGAGTTCTAATTTGGTTATAACTCTAACTCTATCTTCATCATAAATTGATTCCTCCTTGCAGCTTTGACACTTGGCTTCCTCTTCGTTTGGCTGAGATGGCATGAGATGAGAAATTAATGTCCCATGTTGGCTTTGGATACTGAAAGCTTTGATCTGCTCCGTGTTGGCTGAGAATATCCCTAAATTTTCGGTTCTGGTCCTCCATCACCTAGCATCATCGAGTATGCAGCAGTAGGTCCTTTAAGTCTTTAATAACACAAGAATACAGGGCATTACCACGTTCCTGATATGCTGGAGGCTTCTTTGATGGACAGGTGTGCCAACCAAAACTTCTCGTATGCAGCTCCTTCAAAACCCTAATCACCGAGAATAAAGTGGCTTTACAACCAAAAATCTTAAACTTAGGTTAAAAGATTTCACCTTTTGTTAAAGGTACACCTGGCATATGTTGAATGGCTGTAGCAGCTTGCTTTGATCCCTTTCATGTCACTGAGGTGTTCCCTTTGCAAATTTCTGATTCTTTCATCAAACTGTTTGCCTGTGTTTTTTAAAATAACACTTACAGCAGTTTCGTAGCGCGCTGCTAAACTGCGAAACTGTTTTAAACAGTTTCTCTTGTGCATCCTTTCCAACAGACCTAGCATGTCTTGAGAAATCATTGAACAACAGGTGACCAAAACTCTTTTGTACAAGCTTATTGTATGGAGAATGAAATGCTATATAATCTGCATCTAGAAGAGAAAACTGTCTTCCTTCTTCCTTTTCAAACTTATTACAAAACCATTTGTAGCATGAATCCAATGCCATGAGATAACAAGTTTGTGAAAGCTTCCCATCTACAACCGGATATTCACTAGCCATATTAGGCTTATAAAAGTCATAGACATGAGCCATATGTGTTCCCCTGTATTTGCTCTCCATTGCTATTGGAGCATTAGGCCCTATCAGCATTGCAACAGCAACTGCTCCTCCAGTAGGTCGTGCTGCCCCTTCAGCATAGACTGCACTGTCTGTAGCTACAACAAGACCATATCTTCCTGTCCTGCTATCCACAACAGTTGATTTTTCCATGTCTGGTCTGGCAATATTAATTAAATACTCACATTCATCCTTTGCCAAAAAACTGTGATATAGAAAAACTCGTGGCTGCCACGACAGAACCTCCACCTGGTGCTTTGTTTTGACATGTCCATAACTCGAAGAGATTTTGACCCCTGTATTTCATTGCACCAATTGCATCTTGAATTTTAGTATGAAGATACACGTGGCTTTCCAAGAGAACTGCATATAACACCCCATTCAGCACGTGTAATCCTTGGAACATATCCAAGGTGTGCATGATTTAAATACTCAACAAACTCATCATTCCCATAATCATCAATTAGCTTCTCCACATCATTCCAGAAAAGAGTCTCAACCAAAACTCCGTCTTTGGTAAACCATTTAGTAACACTCTTTGTAAACTCGACCGGTGAATTGGCTGCAATTGATTTGGGGTCGGTACTAGATATACATAATGTGTACATGTCAGAAAAACGGGCAAGCTTTGAAGAAACTGCCAAACCTGTGCTGCTAAATGATCCGGGGGGAGGATCTGTGAAGAGAATAGTGTTCTTCTCCTTTGTATAAATGATAAACTGCAACAATCCATTGAAGATAACATACAATATAATGCAGCCAATAAGAAAATTTTTATTTTCTGGGAACTTCTTGGGATAAAACTGAGCTGCCAGGGAAATTCCGATGATGATGACACCTATCGCCATTTTGACATTACTCAACGCCACATTCTCCACATACCCTCGATTGAATAGTACCTCGGAAGCCGTTTCATCAAGGAGGTGCTTGATGGCATTTGGATCATTAAGATTAGCCTTCTTCGGAGGCAGAGAAGCCACGGATTTGTCTGTTGTAGAACCCTTGGTTGCCATTGTTGTTCCACTGCTTAATTTTGCCTGCTTGCTCGATATGGTCAGATCAGTGTGATGAATGCATTTTGCATTTTTTTTTAAACCATGGCAAGTCTATGCCACTATAGAACCACTCATATGCACACTATTGATGCAGCTTAACTGATGATAAACAATGGCTCAACCTGGCCTTTGTAATTGCTAATTCATCCATCATACATTCTTCAAAGTATACTTCAAAAGGTAATCCACATCCAAACTTTAGGATTTAACCTTACCTGCTATGTAGTTTTTGTCAGTGATAACACAATGCATGACTATCAAAAACGATAATGGATGTGGATAGTGCATGGGTCCCACTATTATATTTACATGTAACCTACCAAAAACCATTAAATTCTTATAGGGGCACTACCTGGTGGTTTTTGATATAGACGAAGGTGTTCTTGCAACAATTCATGTCCATCGATCTGTAGATGAATGATTTTGGCCAAACCATTCCCGGAGGCAACCTCTTCATTAAACTTCATGCGTATTTTGGTGTCAAGACTCCATTGGATCATGGCATAACTTCTATGGTCTATCAATGGAGAATGACAAAATATGAATCAGTTAAACGTCTCTAAAGGTCGTACTCTTGTAGCAATGTTGAATAGAGAAATTTTGGATTCTTTGTCATGAACCAAACCATTTCGACTTGAAGAAATTTTT
Organism: Pinus taeda; assembly: GCA_000404065.3. Taxonomy (NCBI): domain Eukaryota; kingdom Viridiplantae; phylum Streptophyta; class Pinopsida; order Pinales; family Pinaceae; genus Pinus; species Pinus taeda. The sequence continues at coordinate 26,903 of APFE030205946.1, read as the reverse complement.
TGAGGCATCATTCTGAGAAGCTCCATGCTTAAGGCTCAATGATGCTCATCTCTGTTGAACTTGTCTCCACTATAAAAATGACACAATGTTCCACCGACTGTAAACTCAAATAAAATGCATGCAAAAGACCAAATGTTTGTTGACGTATAGTATTTCATTTGTTGAATATCACTCATGAACTACTTGCAGCATGAGTTTTTGGCATCATGGGATAGAATGATGCTCAAAGTAAAATATCCTTGATAGATATAATTCCTTTAAATTATTATTCAAGTGATATTTCAAAGGGAAAAATTGTTTATTACTTGGTAGTATTTTCTAGTATATTTTCAGAAACTTAAAGAAGTGGCAGTATCCAACATTGAGATTGCTTTGCTTTACTTGTGTGCTTGAATAACTTGATATTTTATTTGGTTTGTTGTACCATTGAGAAGATTTGGTGATTCCCTGCATAAAGGAACATCGTGCCCTTTTTATTTGAATAGAGCAGTCATGGCGAGGATTTCTATTCCCTGGCGAGCTATTTCTAGAGTGCTCTTTCAAAGCATGTTATTAGTGGATCTCCTTAACAAGCACGACAGAAATATAATCTACTAGAAGTACTTTGGGATTTAGAAAATTATATCGATGGCTACCAAAACCCTCAGTATGGGTTCTCGTTGTCTAAGAAGCATCCTTACATGCACGTGCTTGTTTTCGTCCTTTGTCCAATCAATTAGTAATAGCGTGCCCTCTTTCCTTCTCTACATTCCATCAAATTAACAGTTCTTCCCATGTTGGAAGTGACAGTAGAACCTATCAAAGATTTTCTCGGGCCTCATGGTTGGCCTTCACTCCTGTTTCTCTTACAAAGAAACTCCAAGTAGACAAAGAGTCATTTCATGAAGGATAGCAAAGAGAAGAACAAGAATCACAACTTGACTGCAGATTCGAAGTTTTTGTAAAATGATTTTCCATCTCTTTTAGCTTCTATTGTATATAGGTACTTATTAACTGTTGGGAGTGGGATCCCCCAAGGATAGTTTTGGGGCGAAAAGCCCATGTTTTAGTCAAATGTTGTAATAAACTTGTAAAGAGTCCATATTTCGTGGTCACGGAGCACGAAGGGGTCATAAGTCATAAAGGGTTGTCCGACCTTAGTTTTGTAAAGTAAACTTGGTTGTAAAAGATCTAAGTAGTTTGAGACACACGAAGTCATGGAAAGTCTTAGATAGTCTAAGTTTTGGGTCATAACGTAGGTAGAGGCTCTTTAGCTGAGTGCGTAGAGGCCTAGGGTGGAAGTCCACAACTGAGTGTGCAAACCCTTGCAACTATGTGTGCAGGGTGGATAGAGACTATAATCACTTAAATATATCAATAAAGAGAAGTATTTTGCAATTTTTGAGTCTTTGTTCCGATTAATGCGTCTTGTCATTTTATGTATGAATTTCTTTTATAATTCTTATAATATGCACGAATGAATGCAATTACATAGGAAAACTAAACACAATTAAGGATATCTGTTTATGCGGTGCTAACTATAATTGTTTAATAAGACAAGTAATACACTTAGACTAGTTTGGGAATCTGCACGGTACACTGCCCTAGCAGCGCAAAAGTTCCTGAGCCACAGGTTAGGGCTACGCAAAGGTGAATCATACCTTTTCACGGAAGTATTGAAGGGCGGAATAGAGGGCTCATCTGGCAAGCCCTAGAGTGAAGTGACCTGAGTGAAGGTAGAAATAAGAGGGAATAAACTGACATCACAACCATCTCAGGGTGTGGAAACTTGGTTCCAGCATCCTACCATACTGCTTCAGGTGAGACTTCGGTCTGTGCTCTGCAGGCTGATGCCGAAAGGGCCAGTAGTGTAGGGATTTGTTTGGCTAATTAACGTTGAACTAGGGTCAAGCCCCAAAATGCCAACAAATGGTTGGCTATCAGGACCAAAATTTGGATAATGGATGTGTGATGTTGTATCACTAGAATCCAACTAAGAAAGAGATCAAAGACTAGTTGGATAAGAAGATCCACGAATTTGCAGTGCAAGAGAACAGAAACCTGTGACTGCCAAAGGAATAGTGGTTGGATAGATATCTATATACAGAGATCCATGAAAATTTTTTTGCTTCTTTTCGCTTGAGCTATATGAGTGGATCATGAAGCTAGCAGATAGCCAAGGAAGGTGGAAACTTGATAGTCCTATTTTTTGGACTCTAGAGCGAGTACAAAATTGGAAGCATCTAAGGACAAAATCGCTCGCGCTCTTGATCATTAGCTCGATTGCGTCATAGGAGGATTTGTGACTCAATTCACAATTGATACCTCAGTCAGATATAGCAAGGAAAAGCAGTGCTTTTTCAAAGGACCATGAGGTAAGTACTTGAAATATTTGAATACCTAGATTAAAATGTTATTGTGAGAAAAGTAGGTTATGCAGCTACCTTGATGTTTGGAGCTACACGTAGCGGAAAACCTTACAGGAATGAAGGAAAAAAGGGTCCTGAATATATTCCATTGATTTCGCCTCCACGAGGTGACAAAGAGGGAGTAGCGTAGGTTTCTCCGTGAAATTTTATTCATTTAATAAGACAAGGATTCTCGTGAATACCACCTCCACCCACACCACCACTAACTTCACCACCATCGCCTGCGACTTTACCCGTACCACCTCCACTCCATGGTAGTTCAGTATGTAAAATTCAGTGAATTTTCCTTTGTTCAAAGGCTTGGGAAATGAGGACCCAGACCAGTTCTGGTTCATCATGAAAGCCATATGGGAAGTTCAGGGCATTACAAATAATCATAGAAGGAAGGAAACCCTGGTTAGTGCTCTGCAGGATCGTGTGCTAACCTGTTACATCAAGTACTCGAATGATAACCCAAATGCTGGAGTGGCAAACAACTAGACAACCCTAAATAAAGCATTCATTAGGCCTAAATTTGAGGCACAGTCGGTTGTGGGATTCAAGGAAATTGCGATGCAACCAGGCGAGACGCCTTGGAAATTAGACTAGAGGTTGAAGTTTAAGATCCGCGAAGATAACATGAACCTAACAAATGGACAGCATCGTGAATGGTTTGTGGATTCACTATTACCACACTTAAGGGTTGTGTTGTCACATATTCCAGATCAAAATTTGCTGTAGAAGTTTGTACAAACACCGCAACAACTGTTTAACAAATTTTATAGATTGGTAGGGCATGATGAGCGTAATTGAAAGAGTTATGAATTGATGATGGATAGAACTATCACCTATAGGGTTTAGGCAGAAATGTGGCCCCCTGACCAGACCACGGGGATGGCAGAGACAGGATTTCAGGGGCGTGGATGACGCCGAGGCAGAGGAGGACCTGGCAGAGGTCGAGGACACTTGATCTACTGCCATTGCGGAGGACCAAGACACTATACCCACAATACCCAACCCATCTATCATGCAAGTACTGCACTTTGTTTGATCATGAAACAGAATATTGCCCTACGCTAATAGAAAGGATACATGACAAAGGGGTACTACCACCTCCACCGACCCAAAACCTATAGATGAAGAGGTATGAGCCACGCGAAGAGGATTCAAATGTGAATATAGTGCTCTGAAGTAGAATCACAATAGGAGATGACAAGGGGAAATAGCCAGAGGATAGTACATGGGTTCGCAAAGCTCTCATGAAGGAGGCTGAGCTCGATTTGGAGCACACACGTGAAACCTTCATGGAATCAAAGAAAAGCTTCGTTGAGGCCTCCACCTTAGGGAGCAAGGATAAGCCTGATTAGGAGATGGACCCTTCGATGCTCACAACTTTCCTGGATACCTGTATGAAGTTATTGCGTGAAAGTAAGGTTGTGAAGGGGTTACAAGAGCTCATAAACAGATGTACCAGAAACACTCTGGGTGAGCCGCACATGTTCCGAAAGATTGGTAAGCATGAAACAGGGACGAGATGGGAGATGAGACGGACCGCGCAGATAGGAGAGTATGAAATAGATTAGGTTATATTGGACCTAGGATTAGATGCGAACGTCCTACCAAAGAAGACTTGGGAACAAATGGGGAGACCCATGCTAGAATGGTCTCCAATTCAGCTAAGGATGGTGAACCAGCAAAAGGTCATCCCCGTGCGGCGGCTGCATGGGGTGACTATAGATATTGAAGGTGCGAGCACGCTAGCTGACTTTAAAGTAACAGAATAGTGGATGACAGAAACCCCTATCATAAGCTCCTAGGAATAAACTAGGCTACTAATATGAACGGGGTAATCAATCTAAAGAAACGAAAGAATAAATCGCTACGCATAATAGTACCACTAGATCCTACTGAAACATCATGATATATTGAACCAGTTTGTGATTATGAGAGCGATTGTTGTACCTTAAGAAACCAATTTCTTGGCTGTGTAGAAATTGTGCTTAAGAAATTAATGATTATAATTATTGTTTCTTATTTTTCACTTAATTTTATGTTGTGTTCTCAAATGTAGGACCTGGGAGACTTGGTTTTTAACCCTCAATACTTAGGTGACATGAAAATATCAAAATGCCATTTGATTGCTGAATATAAATGATGAATGAAGAAAGCTTGAAGAAGTCGGAGATAATATGCTATTCCACACAGAATCTACTACCTGTGACATTTGGAGAAGTTAAAGACAATATGTTGTCTTACACAGAAACTACTATCTGTATCTTAGAAGAATTGCAGAGGTAGGAACTTCAAGTATAGGAGCACTCTTTTAAGGGATTTTAACTTCATTTACATAAGCAAATAAAGCCCTGCAGCTTCATTACCATACTTAAAAGAAGAAAACATTTGAAGATACATAATAGAGGAGTCACAAAATCATACCCAACAATGTGTGGAAAACTTTTGATTCTTTCATTAATCAACAGTTGTATCAAGAATACAGTGGTCTAGTCTCTAGGTTCTCCAAAGTTTGACCCTCTTCTCTGTAAATTTTCCTCTTTTTATACATTATGAGACTGTTGGTAATCCCAAAAACTGTGAAACTACTTAACTATTCTCCTAACTATATAAAGTGAAAGTTATTATAGAATATTACACAGAGGATAAAAGACACCTCGTAAAGAAAATAGCAAGAAGTAATAGAATTTAGAAAAATGATGATGATTGTTCGCTTTTCAAATTTGTTGCTTGGTTGTTGATGAAGTTTCTTTGTTGATGCTTTGATAATGGTTAAATTGTTTTAATATAACAAACTGTATTTGAAAAAACCCCATGTGTGGACTTAAGCCCACGTATGTATTGGGAGTGTTTGTATTGGCGGAAACAGTAATAAATCCAACCAATCACCTTTTCTCTAGAGTGTTAGTCATCTTCCTCTAACTTTGGTTATTCTGCTAAATCAATGAAACTGACTAACTTACACGGAATATGACCAACCTTCTGTTACCACGAAACTCAAAAGAATTAACACTCTAGTTCATAAACCTCTCAGGGCCGCCTGAGAAGTATGCGATCACCATTTGATCACACATTCAATAAACAGTCTGATCCTTTGGAACTTAAAAGAACTTTAAACCTGTTGAACTAAACCTTATCGACTCTACTTTTTCAACGCCCTTTGACTCCCATATGGACCTGATAAGATATAAAAACTTCTAGTTAATGATCTATCAGGTCCCATTTTAGCAATAAAACCTAATTACTTTTCCACCCGATATCCATCGGATCCCATCTCTTTTGATGGAAGGTTGATATTGGCCCAGACTTCAGTGAATTAAACTATATTTCGTATGCCATCGCATCCGATTTCTGAAATAAACTTCGTTCTAGTTACCCACCCGATTGTCATTGGATCTGTGGCCTGTTGATCAGACGGCCCATATCTTCTCGCGAGTTTCTCACATTCAAAATCTGTCAATCAAATAAAATAATTTATTTCTTTTAAAATTTGTGGGGGTAAAGAATGTACAAGAGCTTCATTGAGGTTGAAACCCCGCAATAATTTCAGGCCACACATTTTGGTCAACCATGCTAACGTCACAGTAATCTACGGGGGTTGATCTTTAAGTAATTTTTGTGCTCATTGCTTCCCTGTAGCACACCTCATCATACTCATCAAGCTATCACTTGAACACGCCTCTTGAACCTACATGACCTTTAGACAATGGTTTGATTTTTCATTTTTATTTTTATTTTTTCTTTCATTTTGTGATAAAAATGAAAATAAGACTTAAATAACAATGGAAGCTAGAACATTTGGCTCCACCTGGGGATAGTGCTTTTGCCACAAAAGCACTAAGAACTGCATATCAGTGCCTTCACCTCTAGCATGGAGTCATATATTGCTTAACCAATTCAAATTCTATGGCATTTGTACACTGAATTCACTCCAGTATCTACAATGATAGGATGCGTATGCTTGAGGACTGGAAGTAATGCTTGAGGTACTGGCCATTGATAGGTAGCTGCAAAGATTCGACATCAAGATTCTCTAGGAAGATTATATTATTTGTCCTTGCTTCTATAATTCTGAATGGGCTATACTAGAGAGGATCAAACTTTCCACACTTTCCCTTATCTTCTCTTCTAGTATCCCACCTTAATACAAAGTCTCCAACTTTAAAATCAATCTCTCTGGCCTTTCTGTCAAAAATACTCTTCATCTTTGATTGATACATGATCACGTTGTCCATTACCTTATCCCTATTTTCACTCAACTCCACTATCTTATTAATTCTTCTTATCAAAGCATTGGGCTCTTATTTTGCCTCTTGAATCATTGCAATCACAGGTTTCACAAGTTGGCTTGGGAACACGGCTTGAGTTCCATACACTAACTCAAAAGGTGATTTTCCTGTGGACCTTCTTATAGTCACTCTAGCAGCCCATAGAGCAAATTTTAACTTAGAATCCCAGTCGTTTTGGTTCTCTGCAATAGTTTTCTTAAGGATCTTCATCAAATTTTTGTGAGTGGATTTAGCTAATCCATTTCCCTGTGGAAGATAAGCTATTGAATGGGACAAAATAAAATTATACTTTTGACAAAAAGTAATAAACTTACTTGAATTGAAGACTTGAGCATTGTCTATTATGATTTTGACAGGGCATCCAAATCTGCTGAAAATATTCTCCTTTATGAACTTCATCACAACCTAATCATTTTCCCTCTTAGTGGGTACAACTTCTACCCACTTGGTGAAGTAATCAGTAGCTATGAGAACCCACTTGTGCTATCCACTTGAAAGTGCATTAATCTCTCCAACAAAGTCCAGTCCCCATTGTCTGAATGGTTCCTATATGAAGACTGGGATCAAAGGAAAGGTAGCTAACCTCTTCCTCTCAGCACAAAGTTGACACTTCTGACAGCTTCTGACAAACTTATATCTATCACCAAATAAAGTAGGCCAATAAAACCCTTCCTAGAGGATTTTGTGTGCAGTAGCCTTTCAACTATAATGTCCTCCACATAACTTCTCATGATAATATTTAATGGTCTCTATAAATTCATCCTCTATTAAACATAACAACATAATTCCTACAAGATCCTTCCAATACAATCTGCCCTCAACAAATGCATATGGCTAGGCTTTGACCTTTAATGCTCTATACTTTGTTCTATCAAAAGATTAAAGGTAGGAGAGAAAACACAAATAATGGATTATAGGCTTGTACCATTCTGAACATAAAAATTTATACCTGATCTTCATACCTAGATTTGGATTTTCTTCACTTTCTTTAGTTGTTTCTTCATCCCTAGGTGTCAGCAATTTGATTCCCAATGCTTGAAAGTTTGACTGTGTCAACATTTTTTTCAATCCTTGCCCTTTCACCAACTTTGTGTGTTTTATTTCCAAGTCATACTCTTGGATCTTGGCTATCCATTTTCCTCTTTTGCCTTCTACATCACCCTGTACTAATACATATTTTACTGCAGCATTTGGCACATAAGCAATGGTTTGTGACTGCAGTAATTAAGTACTGAAGGCCTTCAGGGACTTTACCAAAGCATATACATGCTTTTCAAGAATATTATACTTTAGTTTAGCATCTCTGAGAATCTTGCTAAAGAAAGCAATTGGCTACTCCTTTTCTTCATTATTTCTCTGCAACCAAAAATCAGCTATTGAATTAGGTGATGCAAATGAAAAAACTTGGAAAGGTTTTTGATAATCAGAGCTTATTAGGACTGGAGAAGCTTGCAATTCTTCTTTAATATTGAAGAATGACTCTCTGGCTTCCTTGGTCCAATATACGTCATTCTCTTTCTTCAACATATTAGTAATTTCTTTTACAATTTCTGCATAATTGGACACAAACCTCCTTAAAAAATTAATTTTACCCAGAAATTTCTGAATGTCCTTCTTACTCCTGGGAAAAGGTATTTTCTGCACAGCTTGCACCCTTGCTAGATCTATCTTCACTCCATCTCCAGAAACAATGTGCCCCAGAAGTTTACCCTCTTCCAGAGCAAAAATAGACCTTTTAGGATTCAAGGAAAGCCCATATCTTCTACATTTCTTAGAAGTCTTTTTAAGATGGTCTAGATGCTCCTCATTAGACTTAGAGAAAATAGTGATGTCATCTAAGTATATCACTACAAACTTATCTCCCACAAAAGCAATGTACATACCCCTGTGAAATGTAGCACCTACATTCATCAACCCAAAAGGCATTCTAGCATACATAAAGGTTCCCCAAGTAGTTGTGAATGCAGTCTTCTTCTGATCTTCTTTATCCATAACCACCTGGTTATACCCAGAAAACCCATCCAGCATTGACATCTTGAATGATCTTGTTACCTTTTGTAGCACATGATCCATTTTAGGTAATGGATAGTTATCTTTCAAGGAAGCCCTGTTGATATTTCTACAATCTACACATAACCTTATTTCTCCATTCTTCTTCCTTACAAGCACTAAATGGGCCACCCAATCAGAGTACCTGACTGGAACTATAATCTTGGCATCAAGCAACTTTTTGACTTCTTTATTGATCAATGGTAAAAGAAGAGGGTTTATATATCTGAGCTTTTTTTTAAATGGTTTAGTCCCCTCTTTCAAGGGAATCTTGTGCTGAATAATACTTACATCATATGTTTTAAGATCCTCATAGGACCAAGCAAAGACATCAACATAGTCCTTGAAAAGTTCAATATATCTCTCCTTATAATTAGATGGAACTCCATTGAATAATTTGACTAACCTGGGTTCCTCATGAGTTCCAATATTATGATCTTGAATCTGCTCATCCTGTGGAATTTTCTCTGAACCAACAGCTACATCATTAGAGTTAAAAATCCTTTCAAGAGGGACAAGTCCCTTTGGCAGAATATTCTTTCAATTGAAAAACTTTTTGATTAGCTATGGAATTTTTTAAACCACTAACTTCTACAACTTTTGCTGTTTCATCTTCATCCTGATCAATTTCTATGCCCTGAAACTCTTCAACCATAGTCAACATTTCTTTAATCTGTTGATCATCTTCAAAAACTTGCCAATATTTAACATTATCAGGAACATAAGGTCTATGCCTCATTTCTACCTCATATCTTAGTTTTGGATTAATAGGAGGCCTGAAAGTACTAGCATCCATAGCCAATGAATCGGCTAATTTGTTCCCATCCCTTGGAATAAATTGAATGTTAAAGGTTTCATAAAAGTTCTCAACCAAATCCCATAATTCATTTTTGTATGCCCTAAGCCTAGGGTGTTTTGTCCTACAGTGATTTTTTATTTGTTTTATAATAATCTCTTAATCTCCAAAAGCAGAAATTTACTTGACTCCCATTTGTTTTGTTGTTTGTAGAGCAATGATCAAGGACTCATATTCTCCCACATTGTTTGTTGCTTCAAACTCTAATTTAAAAGAAAAAGGGAGCATATTACCTCCAGGTGAAATTAGAAGGAAACCAACACATGTTCCTTCCTTAGAATAGGCTCCATCAAAGAAGCATTTCCACACCCCTTCAGTTTGCAGATCTATAATTGCATTGGCTGAAGTAAGCTACTTCTGATTATCTTCAACCAATTCTGCATTATCATGGAGCATGAAGCAAGCAAAGTCATCTTTCTCTTGGCTATATTACTTGCTCCATTTTTTGTAATTGTTTCTACAAATCTAGTTTCTTTGTACAACCTCCTTTCTTCCCCAGCAAAAATTGGTATAATAGCATAAGTAAAATCTTGCTTCAAAACACCACCCAATTTTGCTCCCCATGACCTAGATAGCAACATTCCAAACCTAGCAGGGATATCTGCTACCACTACATCCATTACCAAGCTTCTAGCTGGGATTTGGGCTAGTGACACCACCATATATTGAATGACCTCCAGACACTTGACTTTATTTGAATCAAAAGAATACAAACCCCTGTAAGGTTTAGCGACTTGTAGCTTTAGTTGTTTCACCACTGATAATGGCATAAGATTATGTGAAGCTCCTGAATCAAACATACAATTGTGCAAGAATAAATCATGAATCAATAGAGAAATGTAGAATGAAGGGGTTGAAGAATCCACCTCCTCCACATGTGGACCAAAAACCACTACTGGTTTATCTTCCTGTAGGTTCACATTGTTCTTTATATTTACATTATCTCTTAGATTGATAAACTCAAAAATCTCTCTCTGATAAACTAGTGTTTTGACTAACTCTGTGAGGGGCACTTGAATTCTGATTTTTTCTACTTCTTTAGTTAAACTAAACACCTGACCCTGTTTAGTGTTCTTTTCATTTTCATCTTCACTTCTCCTTATGACTGAAATCTCTTGTGGAATGGAAACAAGTTTTTCTAAAGGAATTTTTTCACTTTTGTCTTGAGAAGACTCACCTCGAAGCATTTGAGTCTTGCTACTTGTATTCTGCTACTGCTTTCCCTTATTCAATTATTTTACAGGCTGTGGTTCTTGTGGAGTTTCCTTCTATGAAGGAGATGGAACTTGTTGCTCACCTTCATCTTCTTGACTTCTAGATATTTTCCTTGATCTCAAGTCATATTTCTTATGTATTTCTGCCTGCATAAAATTAGAACACTGCTTCCAATACTCATCAATCTCATTATCATCATAAATAGCATCTGTTTCAGCATATTCATATTCTTCTCCCTCGACACCTAGTTCATTTTCATCTACTACTTACAATGTAAAAATCTGATCATCATGGTCCTTGGAATGTTCTGGTATTTCATCAAGATTTACTTCTATATACAATGGTGCTTGAATCAGATCTTGATCTTTTCTCTCTTCTGCAAATTTTACAGAGGTTGTCTTCTATACTGAGGATTAAAGTTCCTGTTTTGTTGTGCTTGCCTCTAAGAATTCTTACTTTCCATCTCTAATATAATCAATTTATTTGACAAAGTTTTAATTACATTACTCATATCCTCTAATGTTTGACTTTGAGAGGATTCAAATTTAGCCTTTCCCTTATCTTGGATAGGATGTGCATCTAGTGTTTTACCTACAGCCACCCGATTTTCTTCTATCTCTAATGCATTTGTTTGGATTTGATCAAGGGTTGGGGATCTCCTCTCCCTCAATGTAAATCCAAAATTTGACTCAAAAGCCCTTGCAAAATTTATTTTTGCACCAGCAGGAAGGGACTTAATCTCCACTGGAAGACTATTATACAATTTATTATATCTTTTGATGAATTCAGCAACAACTTCATCGTATTTCTTCTTGATAGCATTAAACTCTATGGGTGAATACCCATGATATCTTTTTTCTCCCCATCCCTGGGTGAACAGGTGCTCCATCTCTTCCCAAGAAGGAATAGAGTTATTAGGAAGCCCTTTAAACCATTTTCTTACTTATCCATCCAAGGGTTGAAAAAAAAGTCTTAGAACAACATCCAAATGTTCAACATTTAGGTTTTCTACAAAATTACAAAATATTGATACATGATTCTTTGTTGTTTGTTCATCTTCCCTGTGAAACGGGGAAGAATATTCAAGTATTCTTGTGGCATTTGATTCAACTGTTGTGGCAACTGAATAGGTGCATACCCATTCATCAAAAATGCAGGTGCTGCCATATTTTCTCTTGAATTTACTGAACCATGATTACCAGCAGATGTGGAACCTGATTGAGGAGTAAATGGAGTGCGCAAAGGTGGTAATGTAGTAATAGGTTCAAGCTAAATGACTATAGCAGATACTAAAAAATAAACAGACTCTAAAGAATGTTATTGGAAGTTGGGTTCTTGGAATGAATTGGATGTAGAAGGTGACTCTTGGTCAATAAAATATGAATGTGAAAGATATGATGAACTACTGCTTGGTGCAGACAGTGTAGGACTTGGTGTAAGTGGAGTTTTAGGCCTTCCAACCCTCTTGGAAACTAGCCTCTCAGGATATAAAAGGGCTTGAACTTTCTGTAGTGAGGTATTTGACCTTGTATGGGGTCTCTTTTGAGCCATAGTTATTTCTTTTGTTCAAAACAACCAAATATTTCCTCCTCACTGAACAACCAGAGGAAAATATTGAAAACCTAGGGAAAAGTGTTCTTGTCTTCTCTACTCGGCAATGGAACCAATTAATGTTGTACCTTAAGAAACCAATTTCTTGGCTATGTAGAAATTTTGCATAAGACAATAATGATTATAATTATTGTCACGTATTTGTCACTTAATTGTATGTTGTGTTCTCAAATGTAGGACTTGGGAGGCTTGGTTTTTAACCCTCAATACTTAGGTGACATGAAAATATTAGAATGCCATTTGATTTCTGAATATAAATGATGAATGAAGAAAGCTTGAAGAAATCGAAGACAATATGATGCTTTACATAGAATCTACTATCTGTGACACTTGGAGAAGTTAAAGATAATATGTTGTCTTACACAAAAATTGTTATCTGTAACTTAGAAGAATTGCAGAGGTAGGAACTTCAAGTATATGAGCGCTCTTTTAAGGGATTTTAACTTCATTTACATAAGAAAATAAAGACATGCAGCTTCATTTCCATACTTAAAAGAAGAAAACATTTGATGACACATAATAGAGGAGTCACAAAATCATACCCAACAATGTGTGGAAAACTTCTTATTCTTTCATTAATCAATAGTTGTATCAGGAGTATAGTGGCCTAGTCTTTAGGTTCTCCAAAGTTCGAACCTCTTCTCTATAAATTTTCCTCTTTTTATACATTATGAGATAGTTGTTAATCACCAAAAGTGTAAAACTACCTAACTATTCTCCTAACTGTCTAAAGTGAAAGTTATTATAGAATATTACATAGAGGATAAAAGACACCTCGTAAATAAAATAGCAAGAAGTAACAAAATCTAGAAAAATGATGATGATTGTTTGCTTTTCAGATTTGTTGCTTGGCTTCTGATAAAGTTTCTCTATTGATGCTTTGATAATGGTCAAACTATTTTAATATAACAAATTGTATTTGAAAAAACCCTGTACGTGGAATTGGGCCCACGTATGTATTGGGAGTGTTTTGATTGTTGGAAATAGTAAGAAACCCGACCAATCAGCTTTCCTCTGGAGTTTTAGTCATCTGCCTCTAACTTTGGTTATTCTGCTAAAACAATGAAACTAACTAACTTACACGGAATATGACCAACCTTTCGTTACCACGAAACTCAAAAGAATTAACACTCTAGTTCAAAAACATGTCGGGTCTGCCTAAGCTGTACACGTTCACCATCCGATCACACATGTTGAAAATAGCAACAAGAAATGCTAAAAATAGAAATTCTAAAAATAACATTTATATAAGTAGCATTTCAGGATATACTCCAACTCTGTTGGAAATAGCAAAAAATAGAAATGCTAAAAATAACATTGCTGTAAATAACATTTCAGGATAGATTCCAATTTTAATTAGTCCCTGAATTAAAATTGAGAATTAAAATTCGAATTTGATCTTAGCAGCTATTTGAAAAATAATTAATTAATTCATCTTGAGTTAATTAGTTGGAGAAAATCAAACATGAAGTCTTTTTGAAGACATATAACAATTGTCCCTTTGATCGAGGAAGTTATCCCTTAATTAAGGAGATCAGGATGAGTTGTATTTGAGTTGTAATTAGTTAGCTCAATTAACTGAGTTAATTCTAGTTAAATTAGTTCCAAATAGTTGGAGGAACTAATTGTGAGTTCAGTCAGTTAATGCATGCATGCATGCAACTAGTGTTCTCCAGATAACTGAATATTCTCTCATAAATAACTCATGCATGTTAGTTCAGTGAATGACCCAGTTGAGATTAAATGAAGGGACAATGTACTATCAGTTGGAGGAATTTTCCTATAAAGGAAACTCATCCATGCAGAAGGAATTATCTCCTTCAGGATTGCGTAGTTATTTTAGAGGTTTGAGTAGTGTGTGAGGAATAATTACACACAGGTGGTAGTTTGAGGACCCAGGAGAAACTACACGAGGAGGCTTGGATGACTAAAGGAAGGCACATGTGTTGTCTATTCTGTCTATGAGTAGCAATGAGGGATTGTACTGAGAGATGGATAGCTTGTGAGCTAAAGCTTTGTGTAATCCTAATATATTTCCACTTGTGTGATAATACAGATAGCAAGTTTTTTAGTTGAGGCTTTCCCCAGAGTATTCTTTTGTGTTCATGTGTGATTGTTTCTTCTTCATCTGTTATATATGTTCTATTTGATCTTGCTCAATATCGATTAAGTTTCCGTAAGTTTGTTTGTAGAAGTAGATAAAGTATTTTTCTTCAGTATATTGCATTATCAGGTGATCTACAGTGAGAATTTCTACAACACATTCAATAAACGGTCTGATCCTTCACAAGTCAACAAAACTTTAAACCTCTTGAACTAAACCTTATCAAGTTATCTTTTTCAACGCCCCTTTGACTTCCATACGAACCCGATATGAAATAAAAATTTCCAATTAGTGATCTATCAGTTCCGATGTTAATGATAAAACGAAATTACTTTTCCACCCAATATCCATTAGATCCCATCTCTTTCGATGGACAGATGATATTGGCCCAAACTTTAACGAATTAAACTGTATTTCATACATCATCGCGTCTGATTTCCCAAATAAACTTCATTCTAGTTACCCACCCGATTGTCGTCGGATTTGTGGCTTGTTGATCAGACGACCCAGATTTTCTCGTGGGTTTCTCACATTCAAAATCCATCAATCAAATAAAATAATTTATTTATTTTAAATTTGCGGGGGTAAAGAATGTATGGGAGCTTCATTAAGGTTGAACCCCCACAGTAATTTCAGGCCACACATTTTGGTCAACCATGCTAACATCATGGTCAACTACAGGGGTTGATCTTTAATTAATCTTCATGCTCATTGCTTCCCCACAGCACACCTCATCATATTCATCAAGCTATCGCTTGATTGCACCTCTTGAACCTGCATGACATTTAGACAATGCTTTGATTTTTCATTATTTTTTATTTTTCTTTCATTTTGTGATAAAACGGAAAATAAGACTTAAATAATAATGGAAGCTACAACAGCAATGATGATATGGACTATATCTATAAGATAATAGCACAAGACCAAGATTGACTGAACCTAATAGCGGATGGACAAATTACATGGGATTGCAAGAGTTCTTGCACCTCAAACTCTAATGAAGAACTAAAGCACTGACGGAATCAGTTACATGAGGTGACTATGCTGAGTTGCAACATGATGACCTGGTCGCTGCGCTATGTGTTCTCAAAGGTAAGAAATCTACCTACTTATGATGGCCTGAATGAGGTAGATATATTTTTGGATGCATTTGAAAGGGAGGTACGAGAAAAGCAACGCTTCCAAGCGTTGGACTGGGCACTACGTGCTATGCCTACAGGATGGTGGGGTACGCATAAGGGAAGCTTTGATGATTGGCGTGAATGTAGGAGAATGATGAGAGCATGCTCTGGGAAGCCGAGGATGAGAATGTCAGACAAGTATGATGGGCAGGATGATCTGTGCATGCATTTGGTCAAATGGGCCCAAGCTTATGGAGAGAGGCCCCAACCTGAATGGGTGAACTTGTTCTATCACACCTTGGACGTCGTCCTGATGAATTGGTACGTAGAAATAGAGCTTCACCATGGTACAAGTGAATGGGATATCCTACACGAGGGATTCATAATGACATTCAATTTTGAATATGGGTTTGACTGTATTGATGAAGTGCTACAAGAGGTGAAAGCAACAATATTTAGGATACTGCAGGATCCTTTGGACCTGATTCAGCCTGAGTGGGCTACTCAACTGAGTCATGTGATGGAATGCTATAATGTAACCACAGCAAAAGAGGATGAGGATCTATGAAAGATTAATATTCCAAAAACAGAAGGTCACCGTGAGGCTGAAGGACTACAGAGTAAGAACCCTGATATAACCATGTCATTGAAAATGAAGCAGGTAAACATTGGTACAGAGGAAGAACCCATATTCGCAAAGATTGGAGACTTCTGGGACAATGAGATGGTGGATAAGGTCGTTGAATTACTTCACGAGTACCAGGATTTATTTCCTACCAAGTTTACATATTTAAAAGGGATAATTGAGGACCTGGGTGTTATGAAGATCACATTGAAGCCTGACGCGAAGCTGGTTAAGCAAATACCTTACCATCGCAATCCAAAGTATAAGGAGAAGGTCCGCTTAGAGCTAGACAAGTTGCTCGTGGCAAACATCATTGAACCTATGGAAGAATCTGACTGGGTAAGCCCAATGGTGGTATAAGAGAAGAAGTAGAAGGATGAAATAGGGATATGCATGGATCTCAGGACGCTGAATGACGCTTGCGTACATGATACTTTCCCAACTCTGTTCACTGATGAAGTGTTGGACAATGTAGGTGGAAACAAACTTCTAATGGAATTGAACACTTCATAGAAAATGGTGGTACTGTATTCAAATTTCCTCCACTTGACCCATTTCCTCTCAAACCCCAATACAAAGCATCACCATGCTCTTTTGAAATATCTTCATGAAGATGCCCTCCACAACCACAAGATGGCTTCTCTCTAATAGGTTATGTTTTTAGTTCATTGTAGTAATGGTAATTCCATGCTCCTCCATAATTGGAACCAATGTTAAGACCAACCCAATCATTGTTCAATTTGGTTAAATTCTCAATCACTAGTTCCCCCTTTTATTTTCTTAAATATTTCATCGAATGACCCCTTATAGTCATATAGCAAGCATTTTTCATAGAAGGTCCTCGATCTCCAAATTCCAAATTAGATAAATTTTCTAATCCATCATAATTATGTTCATGGTTAGAGATCTTTGATTTAGAAAACTCATAATGGCCCGGGCTATTATTTCCACTAGAATTCTCTCTACTAATTAACCTTAACATGTAGCTTTCCTAGATGCTAGCTTTGTCACAAAAAATTTCAGTCAATATTCCTTCTTGATACATCTGAGTAAAACAGTATGCCTTGGAATAGAGGACTATGGAATACCTTTAATATTATGCTTACTCAATAAACCTCTCAAATAGATTAACTAAGTCAACTTGGAAACATTTCCTGCGTCCAACCCAAAACTAAACTTATTGTTGGCTTAAGGGGGGCTGACCCAGGCTAATAGTTATTCGCGCCAACCAACAAAACCCTAATTATTGGCCCTTTTGAAAATAACCTGTGTAACACAGGCTGCAGTCTCACTCGAAGTAGTATTGGGGGACGCAAGAACTAGGTTTCTGCATCTAGAGGCATGTGTGATGGTTTCCTAAGGTTCTTATAGCTTAGATATGCCTTCGCGCAGACCTATTCCTTTCGATTGTCAGCTAGTGCAAATCTACCAAAATGACCTTCAAACCTTCACAAAGGTACTTGATTGTACTTAACATGCATAAAAGACACATATTCACTACTTTCATGCAATAAAATGTATATTTTGAAGCCTTTATGACCTAGATCTGTCATCGTGAAAATCTACCCTTTTTGAATAGTTGACTAATGCAAATCTATCTAACGACTGCCTAAGCTCTACGAAGGTGGTTAATTATACTTATTATGCATAAATATTACAGATCTAACCATTCCATGGAGAAATAACGTAACAATTCACATGCAATAGATCATAGAGTGAAGATACATAAACTTAAACCGAAGTAAATAAACAAGCACAGAGGCATTGATTTAGCTCAAAACAGATTTTATTAAGATGTAAACGTTCAGATACATACTTCTTATCCCTACACACCCAGTTGTAGGGGCCCGTGCACTTAGCTGTAGACTTACCAAGGTCTTTATGCACTGAGCTGTAGCATCATTCCCCTTTCACCTAAGTACAAGAAACAGACTTTCATGCCTTATCACCTTGCCCTTACAATGATTCTCTATCAGAAGTTATATATTCTTAGACTTTCTATGACTCAACTATATATAACCTTTTCATTACAATACCATGGCCCGCGGAACATGGGTGAGTCTGAAAACTGACCTATCACCTACCCATACAAGGGACTAATGCCCCTTTGAATCTTACTTATCTTCATGCTCTGCTTCCATATTTCGTAGAGAATTTACATTCTTTAAGAAAAAGTATTACAAAGCTTGACTTTACTGACAAATTTTGACCCTAGGGATCCCATCCCAACACTTGTTCTTAGGAAAATAGATTTTTTTTTTTTAATAACTTCTTTGGATTAGCTCTTTGGAAGTGGTTGAAACTGTTTGTAAATAGAAAACGTAACCTGTAAGTGAAAGTGCATTTCAGATCCTTTAAAGGCTTCACTTTCAAGTTCAAATCCAGGGAAAAATGTTGCCTCATATATGCCCTAAACTTTTCTAGATTCATACTTGAAAACTTTGTAATGAAAGAAGTTAGTCCTTACTCTATCATTGCACATGAAAATAAACCCTGCCAATTTGTTTCCAAGAGAAACATCTTGAGACTAATCAAAGGAAAATTCATTTAACTCATCTGAGATTTTTCCATAATTTTCAATATTTAAATCCTCTGAGCTTTCTCTATAACCATCATGATGAATAACATTACCAAATTCTTTTTTCATAACCTAATTATTAATGATTCTATTTTATGCAAAGTTGATATAGTTGGAAACCTTTTAGTTAAGATCTGATGGGGTTGTGTAGATTTATGTTCCTTATCATAATCACTTATATACCCTCCAAATAGAAGGCTTTCATTGTTGCAAGTATATTTTGAATTCATATTCAAGCAATCAGCGGATAAACTTTCATCATAATTGTTGAAAATTGGCAAGAAGAATTGCTAAAAATAGCACTACTCAAAATAGTAGTTTGGGCATCTGTGCTGGATTGGGCAACAGGGAATGAAAAATGGAAGTGCTAAAAATAGAAGTTCTATTTTTAGCATTTCAAGTTGGATTCCTATTTTTAAACAATCCCTGGTCTAAAATAGGAAGTAAATTTTGAATTTGGTCTTACCAGCAGTTTGAATATTAATTAGTTAATTCTCCATGAGTTAATTAGTTAAGGAAAATCAAACTTGAAATCTTTGTGAGAAAATGCAATAATTTCTCCACTGGTTGGGGAATGTGTCCTTGATTTGCTCCACTGATTGAGGAATTAAGGATGAGTTCTACGTTGAGAGGATCAGTTGACTTAGTTTAACTTATTCAATTTTAGTTAGATTAATTTAACAAGTTGTTAAATTAATTAGATACAATTTGTTAATGCTTGCATGCATGTGACAACTGTTATTTTTAGATAATTGAGTATTTTCTCATGGATAACTAATGCATGGCAGTTTAGACAGAGACCAAATTGAGATCAGAGAAGGGACAGTGTAGTATTAGTTGGATGAATATTTTTCCTATAGAGGAAGCTCATCCATGATGAGGATTTATCTTCTACAAGTTTGTGTAGTTAGATTAGAGGTTAGTGAGTGTGTGAAGGGGCCAATTCACACAGATTGTAGCACTGGACCTCAAGGAAACTACACAAGGAAATAGGAGGCTTGGAGGGCAAAGGAGAAGGTTTGTGAGAAGCCTTTGACTGTCTATGAGAAGTAGAGGGATTACACTGAGAGATGGATAGCTTCCGAGCTAAGGCTTTGTGTAATCCAGACTATATTTCCACTTGTATGATAATACAGAGATGGGGTTTTAGACAAGTGCTTTCCTTGGGTAAATTCTTCTATGTTATGTGTGATTGATTCCTTCTTATCAGTTATGTGTGTTCTTATTGATGTTGCTCATGGTTGATTAAGCTTCCGCTAAATTGTTTATAGAAGTAGATCAAGTGTTTTACTTTAGTACATTGCATTACCAGGTTAATCTACAAGTGGGAAATTTCTATATGGTATTAGAGCTAGCTGATTTGTAGAAAACGTTCTACATGGTATCAGAGCTAGCTGATTTGTAGAAAAATCCTACAAAATTATACATGGTATCGGAGCACATGTGATCAAGGAGAGAACAATACACTCAAAGGAGATTTCAAAATTTTGAGTTTTGGGCCGAGAGTTTATAGAGAAGATCTAAAAAAATTTGTACAAATTTTTCAGAAATAAATAGTAGATTTGGATTCCTTGTGGGAAAATACAAAATCAAAAAAAAAAATGGTTGAATCGGAGTTCAGATGAGGGAGATATCGCTGATTTAAAATTAGTTCTTTTTCTAGAAAATTTCGTGATGGTGGGAAAGTGGAAATAGATTGGTGTACTAGCCAAGAACCTGTATGCACTTGAGATACAAGATGCATGCAAAGCCTTGAGGAGCAAGGCAAAGGTTAGATACTTGGTGGTTGAGAGGGAGAGTAAATTACCTCTCAAAATGTAGCGCCAGAAGAAGTCTCAAAAAATTGTGGAGGAGCCACAATTGGTGCAACAGCTTCAAGAGGTTGTGGAGTAGCCACAACTAGAGAAGTTGAGAGGAGAGCGAGTAGAGACATCTACTCATGTAGAGTCCTCCAGTAGGGGGAAACTTTGAGCTAGGTGGGTAGATGTTGAGGGAAATACTCCCCTAGGGATTTTGGGTTGAAACCCTAGCAGACTGAAAGTTGTCTATAAAGAGAAACACACATTCACATATGCTATTATAAGCAAATTTTATAGTAAGAGGAGCGAACCTTAGGTCCTACGTTTGAGAAGGTCCTTTAGGTTCCAAACCCTTCTTCAAGTTCCTTTCGTTCCTTTGTCCTGCAAAACAACCAATTCCAAAGAACATAGCAGTATATGGACAAAAACTTATAAAGAAATCATCTTCATGTTATAAAAGAAGTTAGTTAGTTATGAACTTTAAACAACCATTCACATATGAATTCCAACATGAATATCATAAACATAAAGAGGATCTATATCGGGAACCAAGACATGCTTCTTTATTATAGACAAATGAAATGCATAAAAGGAATAATTTCACCTGAGTAACCTTTCGCAGGCTCCAAGCAAAGCTTCCTTCTGGATCCGTCCAGCCTCAATCCTTTAGCAAACTCCTTCCATGACTCACTCCATGATGTCATAAGTAGTGGATGAACATCAACACACAAGAAAACAAGGGTTTCCTATACAAATGGGGGAAGTACAGAAGGCACAAGGGTCTTCAGACCTGGTCAGGGGAAAAATCTCAGTATAATAACCTTTCTCTCTCTTCTCTCCTCCTCCTCCCTTAGGCCTTCCTTTGATGTCTTTTTATACCAATCCCAAAGTATTTTTTTAGTTAGGAATTGGTTGGGAACAGTTGGGGCCACGGGCACTAACAGGTGATCAGCGGGTAAAACCCTCGATCTCCGCCCGAAAATAAGAAGTTTTATATTTTTTAAGTGTTTTAATACATATACGTGGGTTGGGTATATATGGACCCGCGTATACACGTGTTTAACTTAGGGCAATGTCGCGTACAGGGAATAAAACACTGTTTTTTAAATTTGAGACCAGGTCTGGAAGGAGGGGTTGCCCTAGGCCATGAGTGCAGCATCACAAACCATAATAGTGAGATTTGGAGCTATAACATCATCATGAAAAAATTTGTTCACTTATGGTAGTCCAAAGTCCAAATTCACTTTTCTCTCTCAAAAGTTTGTGTTTGTTGGCCCTCCTTCATGTGTCTCTCGAGTTACCATTGAACATGAAGGCTCATTTCATCACATTTTATTTCAATCAAATCCACCTAAAATTCAGTCATTTGAGGTTCGATTAGGTCACCTAGGGTTTATTTTTCCAAGGTCCAATAAGTCACCATCTCACTGCATAAGGTCAGCAAAATATGAGAGTCAAGCAAATAGTGTCTTTTTTAGTTAAATAAAGCTTTCCAAAGCATGTAACCATAGTTACTGAAAGCCTTAAATTTGATTTCAAGAAGGGATTTTATCCCAAGTTTGTAAATTAGAACTATAAACAGATGTAATAATTTTTATTTTTGTTTATGTAATTTTATGTCCATCATATGTAATAAGTTACTTTTAGCTGCATACTCAAGTCCATTGCAAAAAGCATCCCAAGCAGAAAGTCAAAATCAAGTTTGCCAAAGCATCATCCACCTGTCAAGAGCAAAAAAGGTCAGACAGTCAAAAAGGCATTAATATGAAAATTTGGAAATGACAAAGAACTTTAGAAAGTGGGTATGCAAACTCATAAATTAAAGTCATTTCAAGTATAAAGCCTCTCAACAGACTCATGAAAGCCTCATTTGCACTCTAGCGCTCTCACAACTCCTTAGCAAAAGAAAATTGGCGATTTTTAGGCGAAATTGTGCAAAACAAAGCAAGAGGATGTGTTCAACAAGGTTGTTGCACGTTTAGCCTGGTCGTTGTGCTCCTGTAGAGGTAGTTGCATGTTTGTCAAAGTTTACAGTGTAATTTATAACGGCATTGCGCTCCTGTAGAGGTCGCTGCGCGTTCACCTGGAAGGAGCCAAACGTTCTAAAAACCCTCCATTGCCACCAAGTTTCCAAGTTAATTATCATTCACTCCAGCAAATCAGGTTGGTGAAAGAATCACTCACTCCTACCCTCCTTTGTTTGCCTACATAGGGTTTAAATTGTTTGATGTTTTTCCTAAGATTAAACCCTAGCCATACATTCCCACCATCTCAAAATCACATTTCCTACTTTTCATCACTATTCCTCCCTCACTTAACAATTATTCCCTATCATCTCCCTCATTCCACATATCCCCGTCTCCTCCTCATCATCTCTCCTCACATCATTCCACATTTCCAATATCCACAGTCCATTATATCATTCCCCTAGGGTTTTAAAAGCAACAAATCATGGCAGAAGAAGAACACATAAGTCAGAGTGATGGAGAAAAACAACAGATGAGGAAATATAAAAAAGGAGGGAAAATCACTAGATATGAACCAACCAACACTAGAGAGCCCATGACATCTCCCATCACTGTCACAAGCTTTAAAAATATGTGTTGTTTTGAGTTTTGTAAGAAGGTGGAAAGGACACAACATCATTCTGAAATGACCAAACAGTTCATTATCAACCTCCATGACAATCAAGCAACCTTTGTTGGTGTCACCTTTACCATATCCTTTGCTATCATATCAACTGCTTCTGGGATCCCAGATGTTGGGGAAAAGTGGTTTAAACAGGTAGATTTGGATTATTGCTACTATGAGCCATATCTTAAACCCAACCATAAGAATGAAAAAAGGATGATTTTTCCTTTCTCTTACCTCCTAGACATATATGTTCCTATGATGAAAATCATCATGAAGTACTTCACATGTGAGGGCAGGTTTTCTAGGCTCTATTCCTATAATATTCGGTTACTCATGCATTTTACAAGAGTCAGAATGCTCAATCTACCCTACTATCTTTACCGGGATATCAACAAGATGTCATACATTGCCTAAAGGAAAGATCATTATCATCAAATGCAAAGCATATTTCACCATTCTCTCATCAAAATGACAGTCCTATACCACCTTGATCAGCTTAACATTGCATGGGACACTTTCATATCCATGAGGTTTTCACAGTCCCACCTATTCAGCATGGCCAAGAGGCACCTTCATCATCTCATCCACCCACCTCCATTCCTCCACCTCAGTCTATACATCGTTCATCTTCATCTCATGAGTCAGCCACACCATCACCTCCATCATCACCATTTCATCAGCCTATTCATTCACCTGGCAAAGATAAAGGAACTGAGCAGAAGCATATTGAGCATGGTGAGAGCAGCAAGCCCAAGAAGGTTGGTTTAGGTACCTTGGCACATACCTATCAGAGAGGGCATAGGCAAGTGTTTTCCCCACTGATTGTGGGAGGGGCCTTGCCTTCTTCATCGACAAAGCAAGTACAGAAGGGTAAGGAAAAAGTTGTAGAGGCAAAGATCTAGCAGTAGGAGGAAGACCTCCATGAGATAGAGCATGATTTTCAGTTAGTTGGATCAGATGAACATGATGACAGTAAAAGCACAGCTATTGTCATTAAGGAGAATAATGCACTCATAAGAGAGCTCAAGGTCAACTTGCAAAGGGCCAAATGGATAATTTTGTATTATGAGCAGGAAAATAGGCAGTTGGAGGTCAAAAATGAGCTCATGGAGATTCAGCTCAGAAAGGAAAAGAAAGAGGCTGAAAAGGAAAAGGCCTTACTTGATGAGGCATATGGGTAGTATGGTGAGCCACTTGATGAACAAGTGCCAAGAAGAAGGCCAAGGACTAGAGGCCTAAAAAGAGCCTTGGAGCAGGAAAGGAAAAGGGAGGAAAAAATTGCCAATCAACTCACCTTGAATGAGAAATTTCCCAAGATGGTAAATGAAACTGAGAATATTGGTTTGAGAAGGTAAATGATCATCTGGAGAACCTCCTAGGCAAGGCCAAGAAGGAAAATGATATTCAAAGAAGGATGGCGAAGCACTATGCTATGAGAGACAAAATTGCAAGAGCCAAGCTCAAAAGAGCTCATGCAAAAATTGAGGCTTTGACCAAGAAAGAGGATAAAAAGAGGTTGGATATCCTTGTCGAGGCATCACTCCATGCCTCAAACATATAGCCAGCTATCAGCCCACCAATTTTGGCCATTTTTGAACAATTTTGGCAAGATATGTTTTGTTGTGTTTTTTGAAGAAATTTTTGCACAGTCAACATGGTCAAACGCGCAACACCTAAGACGCTGCGCTTTTGTTTGGGGAATCCAATGTGAAAATGGTCATGATTTTTGGATTAATAATGATGAGGACATGCACATTGTACTTTTACTAAGAATTTGGAGCAAAAATGGTCAGCCAAAAGGGTCAAAAATACCAAAAAATCACCTTTCTGCTTCTTTTCTGGCCTGGTCGCTGCACGTTTGATAAATCTTGGGAGATTGCAATTTTGGAGGGGTAAATGAAGCCCATTTTAGAAACCAAGGGTAGTTTTAGAAACTAGACAGGGTAATATTTATAATGAGCTATCCTGGGCTAGATTTGGACATCGGGAAGGCGGTCAAAAGTCAGCTTGAAGAGGACGCTGCGCGTTTGACAGATTTCCACAATTTTCATTGTTTAATTCCAGGTTGACTTTTATCTATGGGAAATTCAAGTTTTACCTATATAATTGATCTAGATGATGTAATTATCATGTTTTTACCTTTACCTAGGGTAGATACATCGATTAGATGGCGTATGTGGCATGTAATGAATCAATCTGCTAGAGTGAGGGATGAGTCACTTTGACCACCCTACACTCTAGCTATCAGTTCAGCCTTTCTTGCAACTGCTCTCCACTCATGGATTCGACCCCTGAGCCTAGGATGAGTTGGTTGTTGGCCTATATTATGTATTTTCTCAGTCATTTTATAGGTTGGATTCAGTAGGGATGTTATACTAGTGATCATAGACTATTGTATCAAATTTTGGCAATTTTCAATAGATGAGTTGCAGCTATTTTGCTGGGATACATGTGGTATGAATTTTTAGCATTGTTTCTTCTTTGTGATCATTTGTATGAATGTTTTATCAGATCATAAACCATTCCACGTCTGTTATATGGTAATTTAAAAGTTGATAGGCAGAGTACATGTTTGCTTATGCTCTGTTTTGGGTAATTTATCATACTTTGTCCATTTTTCCTCAGTTTAGGAAGAATACATCTCTTGTGCTCTTCCTAACTCCTCATGAGTCTTAAACCATCTCATAAAATCACCTTTTAAGTCTTAAGCTTTATGCCTACCTTGCCCCTTTGAATGTCTGCAATCATATCCTATTCGCCCTGACCTAGTCCCTCTGACCTAAAACACACATCCTTGTGATTACCCAACCAAAATCAAATCAAACAACCCCCTGCACTTTACATCTAGCCTAAAACCCGAATCTATCCAACCCTCTTGGTTGTGATCCTCAGATACACCCCTCTCTGACTTGGTAGGGCTAGCTACCAAGCTAAAGATTGGTCTGTGGTTACCTCAACCGAACTCTTCCTCGACCTTGGAGATCCGGATGAGTGATAACACCATGAATAGGGTTGTCTGCTAAAATAAAATTCATCGTGCCCCTTTTTTGTTTGTTAAATAAATTTCAAAGCTTTTAAACTTAATGCTCTCCTACATGGTTGCATTCTTCATCATCCATTTAGATGTCTCTCTTCACACTTGCACAATCAGTCTTCTTTGTGGTCGCGGTCACTTTCAAAGTTTAAGCTTGAAAAAAATTACAACGCTAAAAAATTATCTTTGACTTTATGTGAAATGATGGAGAGGAATAGTTGCTTTACAAATACATTCAATTTTTTTTTTACTTTTTCCAAATATACAGCAAGTGCTCCAATTAATATCAATAAACAGATCACACACTTCTTGATATTCTCCATATGAGTTGATTCGTCAATTTTCATTATTACTTGAGTTTGTGTTGATTAGTTGGTATATAGAATGACGTGACATTTTTATTAAATTAATTGTAGAGTTGGTATATAGAATTAAGTGATACCAGTGCTTTTATTGTGGATTCTACTGTAATTATTGTTTTTTATTAATTACATTGGTATAACAAAAGATTCTATGGTACAACAAATTACAGATTTTGTGGTACAATGTAACATTAAAAAAATCAGAGGTGAACTAATCAAAATTGAAA
>APFE030205943.1:7368-38433 GCA_000404065.3 Pinus taeda | reverse complement strand
CTCATTTTTCGTGTAGTATGGCCTATTGAAAGTATGCAACATGGGTACTCTTTGGATTAGGTTTCTCATTTTTCATGTAGTAGGGCACATCAAAATTATGTAACATGGGTAATCCTTTGATGAGGAATTAAATTCCACAACTGATGAGTCATCTTGCTCTAAAATTGAGTATTGTAGGGAGATAAATTGAAAATATGAGTTGAAAAAATGGTTTTTTTCTTTTTTTCTTTTATGTTTTAATCTTGGCCTACATGGATATTTTTGTTAGGTTCCTCAACTGAATCATAAAAAACACTGGAGGGTTGGTGGAAGAAATATAAGGAATGTGGTTAGCTACATTTAAGTTGGAGACAAAAGAACTGACTTTTTGTTCTAATTGTAAAATCTTTAGAGCATCCTTAGAGATGAGGAATAAGGAAGAGACTTATTGGAAGGGACATCACACCTGAGAGAGAAATTTTCTAGCAATATTTCGTCCATGCTGGAGGAAACATGAGGATCTAGGTTTGATCGGTCAACCTCCAAGACTTTATTAGCAATGAAGTCAACAAAATCCTGAGGATGAACCACTGCATTTGATAATTGTTTGATATCATCCTCTTGAGCCTTAATACCATCAACCAAGACCACATCCTCCATCAAACAAGTTGAATTAGGATTTTGAGACATTGTCTTCTCACTAATGCCAACTATCAAAATTTCCTTTGGGTCCAAGTCTGACATCCCGTCCTTTATGACTCTCAAGAGAGGAGAGAAAATATATTTAATATCTAGAAGATCCATGACATGCACCCCAATTTGGACACTCCATATTTGTTTATGTCCTAGTTGAGATTATTGATTCGAAGTCCCTGTCAGGGAGGAGCCAAATAGGAACTAACTATGTGCCCCAATCTTCTACAATTTTAACATCTGAAATGAGTATTCTAATAGTTTAGATTATATATTTTTCTTTCCACTTGATTGCAAACACCCCAAGGAACCCCTTTGAAACATCCATCTCCACCAAAACCAAAGCCATCCTTTTACCACTACTATAAATGAAGCTAATGAGCCCCATCATTGGGTAGTTATATGGGCCTTAATTCACCTCCTAGCTTAGTCAAACCAACTTCTCTCACAACTTATTACATGTTTTGATTATATTTTGTTTAATGAGATGAGTTAAAGTGGGATATTATGCCTAGTGGAATAATATGCATTGAATGCAGGTTTGGAAGAGAAAATCAAGGAATTTTGGCAAAGAATAAGGTTTGAAACTCGAATGGCACAAGGGAGAGAGATTGTAGGAGGTAAATCCTCCTCATTTACTCCTTCCCCATTCGAATATTCCTCCATTAATCCCACCATCTCGAAGTGCAAGTAGCCAAGTCATGAATATTAGAAGGCAGCCAAGCAAGTGATAGACAAAGAGTTAGTTCATCTCGTGTTTGGGATCCGAACCTTCCTAAATTTAAGGAATTCATTGGGGACTTCAGTTGTATAAGTAGAGAGGCATACAACCTCATTAGGATTCAAATTTTTGTTGTAAAACTCTAGCTATTTTCGATCTCCAGACTTGTGGAGGACTTTTTGATGTAATTTCATGTTTTGGTAATTAGAATGAGTTTGTTCTTGATTCAGTACTAAGTTAACTCAAAGGGATGAAGCTCTTAGGTTAGGGCCCAACCCTAGTAGCAAAGGCTCCCCTTCTTGTATCTTTATGCTTAACTTAGTTTCATAGATTCATGGTTACACTGTTTTTAGAAGTGTTTCATTGCAA
This sequence comes from Pinus taeda, assembly GCA_000404065.3. Lineage (NCBI taxonomy): Eukaryota > Viridiplantae > Streptophyta > Pinopsida > Pinales > Pinaceae > Pinus > Pinus taeda. Next base: position 36,671 of record APFE030205943.1, on the reverse strand, counting down.
TTAGTGTAGATTTGATTAATTGTTTATTAGTTTGCTTCCATTTGTGCCTTACTTTAGTAGTAAATTAGAAGGGATAAAAGAGGCTCCACAAAGTTGTCAGTAGGTGTCTTGGCCTCACTTCTTCCTTCTGGGATCATGATTTGAGGAAAAGACCCTTATCTAGCCCGAAAAGACAGATTTCCATTTCTCTCATGATATTTAGAGGTTGTTGTACTTAAACTAGCATTTGATCAATTTTTCAAAGTAGGATTTCACTGCCATCTCTTCTACCTTAATTATTACAGTAGATCTCATCCATTATTCCATTTTATTCAGCAAGTTCTTCATGCATAAGGTAGGTAGTTAGTTCATTAAATTATGCTTTTATAGCTCATGAGAATTCTTTTTGTTACATGACTTTTTTAAAATTAAACATGTGTTATGCAGAGTAGGTACCTCAGAAGTAGACATAGATCTCATAAATAGCAACCACCTTCCAATTTCATCCACCCATAGACATTCCTTAATTTCATCAAAACCTTCACCAATTTCATCATTTTACATGGAAATTTCCTCAAGCATTTTGAGCGAATCCAACCATCTCCTAAACTTGGTTTTAGGTTCTGAGTGATCCTAGGCCTATTCTCACTCCATTCCACCCATCAATCACCTTCCGTAAGCTTTCCATCACCTCCAACACCCATCATTTTTCTGATGGTTACATCTTGTAGAAATATAGGGAATCTTGTCGGTTTCTAGTACATCCTGTAGGTTTTCCTGTAGTGGCCTGTTTTGAGGCTGAATTGAGGGAAAACCTCTAGGAAGCTTCCCAAGGTTGCCCAAGGTTCCCCTAAACCTTCCAACCATCTCATGAACCTTCCAACCATCCATCAACATCCCTAAACCACCTGCCACATCACCAAAAGAGATTAGTTTGCACACTTGATTTTTCATGAAAAGCATAAAAAGACAAAATAGATTTATTACAGTCCTCTACATGCCTAACAATTGTGTTTGATGTTTTTAACTTCCATGCTTAGGATAGTAGCATTTTCTTCATGTTAATTTAGCATCATTGAAAATCATAGCTCTTAGCATTTCATTAGGAAATGGTGTGCCTTAGCATTGAATTTCAATCTTTTTCATTATTGCAGTAGATCAGTTCTCTCTTAGAGTAGATTTCTATTTCTTTCATCAAGGAACCAAGATTGTTCTGAACCCATAGATGTCTGACTTGAAAGCCCTAGTGGTCTCTCGCCAGCTGAGCAGTGACAAAAGGAAAAACCATCACTTTTACTTGTGTATACAACACTGTCACCTCCAAGTTTGTACGAACCCCAGGTTGATAAAGTAAGGCTAGTAGCCCAAGAGTTGCAACATTCTTGCTGCAATATTGGTGCTCATCACTTTTTGGAACCGTTGCCAGGGAGGAGTCTGAGTAATATGTGATTACTTCTTTCTTTTTTCTATTTCTCGTTTCTAATATTCTACCATTAATTTCATTTCTGCAAACGTAATTTAGTTTGCTTCCTATTCATTCTGCATTATTTACTTTCCTTTCCATCCTGCAAGTTAGATTTCAAGAAAGTAGTTAATCTTTTCATTCATTTAGTAGTTCTCCTTCAGTCTGCAATTTCAATTTTGCAAGTTAGATTTTGATTCAACAACTAGTTTTTCATTCAGTTAGTGGTTCTCATTCAATTTGCAATTTCAATTCTGCAAAGCACTTTCAAAATTTGAAAAAAATCACAAAACCAAACCAAAAATATTTCCTTTCATGCCTCGTAGGAATAGGAATAACTTAGGGAAACTTTTTCCAAACACCGCCACTGCAGCCAAGAGGAAACCTTCCCTCTTCTTCGGTGGCTGTGAACTGGAGGAACCTTTAGGTGAGAAACTTGACATATTTGAAGAACCTAATGGGGAAGAAGAGGAACCCATTCCTACTGAGCCAATGGCTGAAAACAGAAATGACAAAGGGAATAGATAGAGTGTTGAGGGTGCCTTCCCCATCAGGGAAACCAATGGGGACACTAAGATGAAAAATATAAGCCCCTCTTCCCTTCCTCATTTCCATGGCCTAAACACACAAGATCCCGACACTTTCCTATTTGAGTTTGTTGTTATATGCCGAACCTATGACTATACAGATGATGAGCAGAAGTTGAAACTATTTCCATCTACCTTCAAGGATGCAGCTTTGCACTGGTTCATGGGTTTACCTAGGGATAACATCACAACATGGGCTCAGTTGCAACAATCCTTCAACAAGAAGTATCGAGACTGCTATAGGTCGAAGGATACTAAGGAAGAAATTCTTAGGATGACCATAGGTAATGATGAATCCCTAGAGGATTATGCAGAAAGGTTCCAACTTAGTTACAAAAGGGCCAAGTGCACACTTGACCCTGAGTCACTGAAGCTGGTCCTGCTTACAGGAGTAAGGGAAGACCTTTTGGATACCCTACACTTGTTAGCAGGCGGAGATATATACCAGTTACCCTATAAGGATATCAAGACTATCTTTAGAAACCATTCTAGGGTAGCTAGGAAAAAGGGTAGGGGAATTCATCCTATGGTCAGTACATCCTCTTCCAATTCATCCATCAAGGGTGAAATTGGAAACATGCTGGAATATTTCAAGAGTGTGATGTTGCAAAACCTTGCCTTACAGATGGACACTATGAACATTAGGAGAAAGAAGGAGGAAGCATAGAGAGCCTTGGCCATTTTCTGTCCTAGATGCACCAGGAGGCACCCTAGGAATGAATGTCCATTGAATCTGATGAGTGCCAGTATTGCAGCAAGGTCGCTGCAACTCCTATGCTACTAGCTTTACTTATCAACCCGGGCTTCGTACAAACTTGGAGGTGATAGTGCTATATGCATAAGTAAAATTAAAGGTCCTGCCTGTTGTCACTGTTCATCCAGCGAGAGACCCCAAGGGTTCCAAGCAAAACTTCTATAGAGTAAGAAGAAGCTTGATTCTTTGATGGAAGAAGAGAAAAATTACTCTAAGAGAGTTACTCTACTATAGTAATGAGGAAAAAAATCATGTAATGCTAAATCACACCATATGCTAATTAACCATTTGAACAACTATGTTAAGCAGAATTGATAAATCAACACTAACTTAATGTTGCTATCTAAGTTACAGAAATGTGTGAGTAAGAAAAATAAACTAAATCTGTTTTCACTTTTTTGGTTTTCTTTGGTAAAATCAAGCATGCAATTTAATTGTTCTTGTGGATGTGACAAGTGGATGGAAGGTGGTTGAGGATGGATGGAAGGTTTAGGGAGTGGTTGGATGGTGTGGAAGGGTCCTAGGAGGCTTTTTGTGACTTCCTAGAGGTTCCCCATCAATTCAGCCTGAAAACAGGCCGTTTCAAGAAAACCTACAAGATGTACTAGAAACCTATAGGATGATCCTGTAGGAATCACAAGAAACCTATAGGATACAACTGAGAGCTAATTGTGAGGTGTTGGGAAGCTTAGAAAGTGTATTTGATGAGTGGGATAGGGTGTTAGAAGTTCTAGGAACACTCATGAGTCAATATCCAAGAGAAGAGATGGCTAGATTCACTCAATCTGTCTAGGGGAATTTCAATAGAAAATGACAAAAAATAACTAATGAGGGTGATGGTGGAACAAGAGATGGTTGAGATGGATGAGGTGGAAGATGGATGATGGTGATGAAGTCTAGACCTCCTCCTGAATTACCTACAATGCTTAAAACGTGTGTGTCTTCCAAGAATTCTACAACAAGATACATTCTCATAAACTAGAAAAGCATGAATCAAATTCCCATATTATGCATGAAGAAAGTGCTGAAGGAAATGAGAACATGAGTGAGATATTATTGCAGAAAGAGAGTGATGGAAAAAGATGATAATGCAATGAACCAAATACTGAATCAAGATAACAAACTTCAAAGCTCATGCAAGAACTAGAAATTTGCGTTTTTGGGGTTGCTGAAGTGTCTCTTCCTCAAGTCATGGTCCTAGAGGGAGGAGGTGAGGCCGAGACACTTGCTGACAACCTTACAGTGATCATTTTCTCCTTGCTAACCTGCTAATTGAAAGAAGGCACAAATGGAAGCAAACTAAAATACAACCAATCTACTCTACAATGTTGTAATGGAAATGCAGCTACTTAAGCAAATGAACAATTAAACCATGAATCTATGCGAGCATACATGTACAATAAAGTGGAGTTGTTGGGCAGCGGATCCCCCAACAACATGTTTTTGGGGCTTAAAGCCCGATTTTTGGTCAATGTAATGTAAATACTCCGCGAAATGTGGGCGCAGAGTGTGAAAATCTAGGATAAGGCATTGGGTTGTCTGCCCTAAAATGATGTAATTTAATGTAAAGCTATGTCAGCCTGTTATGAAACCAGCTCAAGAAAAGATAGGAAAGATAGATCAATGCCTTAGAATTCAGCCTCTTCGAGGGGGCAATCTCCTTTACATTACATAAATGAACAATTCTTGGATGATACAAATGAAAAGACCTCCTTTCTATATATAGGAGTCTAAGGGGTCATAACATAACATAATCAGAGCAACATAACAATAATAATGTAAGGGCACAATAATAACAATAGTGGGCTTCTATGGGGCACAATAGTAACAATATGGGCACTACATGGGTACATCAATATAATAAGTGGGTTGTACTAATAACAATAAGGGGTTACACTAGTAGTATAGGGGCCTAACATGCCCCTCTCCTTCAAAAAGTGTTGTCCTCAACGCTTGAGTAGTTCTTTATGCTTCTGTATAAAATTCTTGTCCTGCCATGTGGAATCTTCAGTGGGTAAGTTCTTCCACCTGATGAGATACTCTGAAATTGATTGATTTTGTAGCTGTCGGGTTCTTGTTTCTGTGACAGCTCTAGGTTACAATATGAATTTTCCTTCCTCTTCAAGTTCTGACAATATTGTTTGAATTGGGATATTCTGCAACTTTTGAATGAATGGCCACACTTCTTTTTCCTTCTTCCATTCATCCCTTGCTTTGTTTATCCAATCTGGTTGCATAATAGAAATAGCACAAAACAATGCTTCCACGTCCTCATCTTTTCTTGAGAGTGCATCTGCAACAAAAAAATTATTCCCTTTTCTATAGATGATGTCAAATTCATAACCCAAAATATTTATGACCAATTTTTTTTGTTCTTCTAAAGATAATATGTGTTCTAAAAAGTATTTAAGACTATCATGATCCATTTTTACCTTCAAGTGTCTTCCCATTAGGTAAGGCCGCCATTTCTTAAGTGCATGTAGTATTTCCAACATTTCCTTCTCATAAATAGCTTGCTTGAGATGAAACCATAAAAATACCCAATCACCTACATCGAAAAAAAATCACTGCGATGTTGATCTACCTGTTTTTTCATTTGATTCTGCACCAAAGTGGCGTTATCCTTTAAAAGTTGGAGAAAATGTTGTTGATGCTCGATGTGATCTTTCACTGCTTGAACCTTTTTCTTCTTGATATTTCCTTCTATCTTGAGAGTTTGAGGAAAAGTAATTTCTTCCAATGCTTTACAAGATATGGTCGGATTCATTTCTTGATGCTCGAAGTGATCTTTCACTTCTTAAACATTTTTCTTCTTGATATGTCCTTCTATATTGATAGTTTGTGGAGTAGTAATTGCAGCCAATGCATTACATGGTTGGGTTCATTTCTTCTTTCTCGATGTGATCTTTCACTTCTTGAACCTTTTTCTTCTTGATATGTCCTTCTATCTTGAGAGTTTGAGTGGTATTTATTGCCAATGCTTTACAAGATATGGTCGGATTAATTTCTTCTTTCTCTAGGGTTGGGTCCTGGCATATATCCTCTTCTTTTGATGTTTCTTTATCCTTTTCTTCCTCCTCTTCATACTCTATGTAAAAGAATTTCATCTCAGCACACTTATGACCTTTAGTGCATTTTCTATCACAATTGTAACAAAGCCCTTTTTCTCTTTTTTCTTCCAATTGTTGTGGTGTAAGCCTTGTATGTTATGGAAGGCTAGGAGAAGAAACACTTCCATAATTATAGTCATGAGTGGTGGGATTCCTTGTTTTCATAATTTCGCTTTCAATTTTTTTTGCCAACTTGAATGCCTCCTCCAATGAATCAGGTTCCCAAAAACGAACCTCATGTTGAACGTTATCCTTTAAAGTGCCTATGAAGACATCAATCCTTTGCTTCTCTGGAATATAATTTACCCTTCTATTCAATTTTTGAAAGTATTCAATGTGCTCTTCCATTGAAGCCTTTTGTTTGAGATTTATCAATTGGCTAAAGAAGGAGTTTCTCTTTGTATCCTCATAATGTGCAATCATTTCCTCCATGAAAATTGACCACGTGACAAGTGGTTTACGTGAACAAAGCCCTTTATACCATAAAAATTGATTCGGTTCTAAATAATTAGATGCAATACATACCTTTTGTAACAGTGGTACACCATGTAGATTCAAAATATTTCTCCATCTGTAGTATCCAATTTACCAGATCCTTGCCATCAAACTTCCTCATATCGCCTTTTCTTGATTTTAGGAGCTCGATCTTGAAATGACTATAACTCTGTAATTTCGGCTCTTCCAGTTCTGAAATTTCAACCTATAGTAGCCCTCTATGTCCTCTTTCCAATGCCACCAGTCTAATCAAAATTGGATTCTCCAAGAAAGAGTTATGCACAATCTTCCAAGATGACCTGATTATATACCTTTTCATAAGAGCAAACTTGTATGAAGTACCATGTGTCACTGTTTTGATATTTAGATCAGAAAAAAAATATACAGGAAACTACAGTTCGTCCTCTTTCTATAACTTCTTGCTAAATTTCAATTTGATCCTCAAAACAAAAGTTATGACGATTTTCCCAAGGTCACCTATTTGGAATGTAATTCGGGGGTTTGCAAAAACCCTAACTTCCTCAGACTATATATCTGAAAATATAGTGAGACAGGGTCTGAAATTTGGAACCACGGTTCAGACTGATTTTGTCTCAAATGGGTTTTTTTCTTAGCTTCTGAAACTTCGTAGTAAAATAGTTATAGCGAAAATCCCACGACGACCTGTTTGGAGCAGCAAAACCCTAGAATCCAAAGCTCTGATACCAAATGTTATGAAACCAACTCATAGAAAGATAGAAAAAATAGTTGAACGCCTTAGAATCTAGCATCTTCAGGGAGGAAATATCCTTTACTTTACACAAATAAACAATTCTTGGATGATACAAATGACAAGACCTCATTTCTATATATAGGAGTCTAAGGGGTCATAATATACTCAGAGCCGGCATAACAATAATAATGTAAGGGTACAATAATAACAATAGTGGGCTTCTATGGGGCACAATAATAACAATATGGGGACTACATGGGCACAACAATATAATAAGGGAGTTGTACTGATAACAATAAGGGGTTACACTGGTAGTATAGGGGCTTAACAGATTTCAATTTATACTAACATTTGCAATAGTAAATAAAATAAAATTCCATTGTTTATGCATACACTTTCTTTGTGCATTTAACTATTTAAAAGGGATTTTTAGTTGAGTATGTTATCAAGTGAATGGCTTATGACAAATGTCGAGAATGGATGGATGGATGGTTGACAATGGAAGCTAAGAACAAGTTATCAAAATCAATAGGAGAATAGTATAGTAGTGTTTTTGTGAACAATGACCAAGTCTTGTTTCTGCATTAAAATGTTATTTCAATACTATAACCTTGTGAACATGATTCAGAAGGATAAATCATTAAATTCATAGGTATCGTTTTTCTTTCCAAAGATTCCTCGATGATCTTTGGGAGATGGTGAACAAATGGAATATTAAAGCAAATTTATAAGTTGCTAAAAGCTATGGAAACTCACTTCTAAATATATGACAAAGATCTTCGTTGCCACCAAGCATGTCTAGTACTCCTTATCCTAGGTCCCCTCAATTATTGATCCGAATTGGATCCATGAAGAAAAGTCATCAGAAAACCATGATTGTATCAAGTCATACAAGCTTCAAAGAATTAAGAGCAGTGATCAAAAACACCTCTAAACAGTGGCACTTAGTAGCCAATGTGGAACGACGAGGACCTCAATCAAAGTGCGTTGACCGAGGCCCATGGAGATTGTGCAGGAGGCTAAACTAGCCCCTGGGAGGCCCAGATCAGGAAAAGGAAGCAAGTTTTTATCGTTGGGCAAAACCCCTCGAGAAGGAGAAGCCCCGAGTGCTCGGTCACATGAGAGTCAGGAAAACCGTGGGAAAAAAGGGGCTAAAGGCAAAGGCAGGACCCGCACTCCGAAAACCAGTAGTATTGATCGAGGGCACCCTCAAGCAGTAAGTGGAATTAGCGAAAATGGAGCAATTCCACTCAGCATCCAACGCGTGGCAAGCGGAGGAGAGAGAAAACTGTCGTTGATCGCGTGCTAATGGTCGAGCAAGTCAACCGTGCGAAATGTGCGAATGGCGTCGGATCTGGAGGCCCCAGATCTAACCGCTGAGATTGCGCTCAATGGGAAAGTGAAATCGACAGGGGGATTAAGCCATGATTTATATGAATTTGACGTCCGATTTGACTGCCAAGGTGGTAGAAGACTCATTCCACGAGTAACAGAAAAACCAAACCGACGAAGCAAGTTGGCGCAGCTGCAGGAGGACATGTGGCCACTCCCTGTGAGTCTGATGATGACACCGAAATGGGGAACTCCAAGCAAAGTTGTAGCAGGCGAACTGACGGAAGTGGAAGGGGAAGCAAACAACCATGAGCTCGAATGGCCTTAAAGTCATTCACAAGCAAAGCAGAAAAACAAGAGGACGGGACAGCGAAAGGAAGACCGAACACAGAAAGGAAGAACAGAGAAAGGAAAGACAGTGAAGCAAAGTAGAACGGAAGACAGAGGGCCGAGCTAACCAAAGGCAACATCGAGCACCAGAGAGCTTGAAAGATTCAAGCCATCCCTAAGAGGATATGTCTAGACTGAGCACCACATTGGACTCTCTCCATTGAAGAGCAGAAAGGTCACAGAGCTGGTAAGGAAAAGAGTCTGTGTACTCTAGTGGCCTGGGTCATCTAAGAACCACGCTGCTAAGAAAATTATGTTCAGGGGACTCACATTGAGCTTCTTCATTGTAATTCTCTGCTTTAAGACACAATAAAAGAAGGTCACCACTGAGAGATGGACCAAAGACGTAGCCCTGGAGGATAGGGTGAACTCCTTATTAAATTCTTGTGTTCTTATATTGCTTACTGTATTTCTCCGCTGTTTTCCATTTCAAATGTCTGTGTATTTGCAATCTGATCGATCCGTTGCCTAAATAACATAGACACACACCAACACATGAGTCTGTAATACCTTCAAGTAATAAATCTTAACTGAAATCACTCATAGGGTGATTATCAAATCAAGTGGTATCAGAGCTCTAGGCTGTAAAGGTTAAACAAGCTTGTGTTGTTTTAGCTATTGAATGCTCACTAGATCAAAGCTCAAATTAGGAAAATGAGAGTTAGTGGAAACTAATCCTAAAATTGGGAGAGTCTATCCTTGAAAGACAATGTCAGAAGAAGGTTTTGTAGGGCTAGACCCTCAATTCATAAAAAGCTTCCTAGCTATAAAGTCCATGGTATAAGAAATGTATAGGGACTTTAGAAAACATAAGGATGAGGACTCATCAAGCTCTAAACAATACAAAGAAGAAGATGAGTCTCACTGCCACAACCACTCCAAGGGAAAAGGGAAAGAGGAAAGCTTTCTCACACCTCCTAATAGCCCTGTGCATAACATGAAAGAATTATTAATCAAACTAGATGTTAAATTTGATCTGCCTATATATGATGGAGAGTTAAATGCAGAAAAGTTGGACAATTGGATTAGAAAAATTGATGTTTATTGCAGAGTACAGAACATCAACTCGGACAAGAGCAAGATTCAACTAGCAAACCTACGCCTAGGAGGCACTGCCTTGGTTTGGTAAGAAGGCAGAACCCAAGCTGATATGAAAAGACATGGTAAGACTATCTCTGTCTGGAATGAATTTGTTTCTGCAATCAAAAAGCAGTTCTACCCATTGGCCTACATGCAACAAGCCATGATGAGTTGGCAAAATTTTCGACAATTGAAATGGAAAAGTGTGCAAGGGTACACTCAAGAATTTATAAAGAGAGCATTGATTCTAGGAATTTCATTAGACTGACCAGAAACTCTGTTGAAGTACATTGGTGGTCTACATAGTTACATGAGGCATACCATCCTCATGTTCAATCCCACTAGTATAGATGAGGTATCTGTACAAGCTACTCATCTAGAAGCTAGAGGAAAGAATGGAAATCCATAAGTTGGGGGACCATCCCAACCCACTGTAAGCAAGAGCAAAGAGAAAAGAAAGCAGAAGTGGAAAACAAGGAAGGCTAACACTGCACAGAAAGGCAAAGCTTCATGCACTCACTATAAAGAGGATGGGCATGATGATGAGCACTGTTGGATTCTGCATCCAGAGATGAGACCTAAGAAGTTCGATGGAAAGAAGAAGAAGATTGTTGCAGCTATTCAGAAAGATTTGGGGTCAGACTCGGGAGATGAAACAATCATTGCAGCCACAGGTATAAAAAGTAAGAATTCTGAAGCATCTACTAGTAATTCTGCTCAAACTATTATTGATGAAGAACATGAGAGAAAAAGACATGAGCTTTTCCATATTCGAGTTATTTCCAAACATCAAAAGATTGATACTTTGTTTGATAGTGGCTCACAAGTAAATTTGATTTCTGAAGCAATTGTAAAGAAATTGGGATAGCAACTACACCTCACAAGAAACCATACCCATTAGGATGGTTGAATGATAAAGCACAACTACAAGTGACTAGACAGTGCAAACTCAAGTTTTCTTTTGGGTTAGCATTTGTAGATGAGGTTGAGTTAAACATAATTCCTTTGGATATATATGGAATTGTTTTAGGAAGTCCTTACTTGCATGATATAAAAGCCATTTTCTATAGAGCTGAGAACAAGTATCTACTTGTTAAAGATGGAATCAAATACTTTGTAAGAGCTCATAAGCTCAAGAATAATTATACTCTCATAAACTCAAGGCAGATGAAAAGAATGATAAATTCATCAAACAATTCTTACTGATGGTTGTAAAGGAAAAGAAACCTAATAAAACCAATGTATTTGAGGGCTATAATGCTGAACAACAAGCTGATATAGAAAAGGTTGTTTCAGAGTATGATGTCTTGTTTCAAGAACCTAAAGGTATATCACCCAAAAAGGGAATAGTACATGATATTATTTTGCAGCAAGATGTTCCTTTGCCTAACATTGGGATGTAAAGGTTGTCTGCTTTAGAGAATGTTGAAATCAAGAAGCAGGTGCAGGAGTTGCTCGAGAAAGGGTTCATCAAGCCTAGCACATCACCATGTGGGTCACCAATTGTTTTGGTGAGAAAGAAAGATGGCTCGTGAAGAATGTACATTGACTACCGAGCACTGAATAAGATAACAATAAAAAATCGTTATCCGCTTCCTCGCATAGATGATCTCTTAGATCAATTGAAGGACGCTGTTTATTTCACCAAGCTGGATTGGCACAGTGGATACCATCAGGTTAGTGTTGCAGAGCAAGATGCATGGAAGACTGCTTTCCAAACAAAGTAGGGATTGTATGAATGGCTGGTTATGCCTTTTGGCTTAACTAATGCTCCTGCTACTTTCATGAGATTAATGAATGATGTACTCAGAACTTTTCTTGATGATTTTGTTATTGTGTATTTGGATGGCATTCTGATTTTTAGTAAAATGTGGGAAGAACATTTAAAGCATGTTAAGCAGACATTAGATGTTTTGAAATGAGAAAAACTTTATGTTAAACTCTCAAAATGTGAATTTGGCAAAACATCTCTAAACTACTTGGGTCATATAGTAGGGGGAGGTGAATTGAAAATAGATCCCTCTAAAGTGGCAATCATTGTGAACTAGCCTAAACCCAGATCTGCTATAGAAGTGAGAAGCTTCTTAGGAGCAACACAATATTGGAAGAAGTCCATTTCTAACTTCTCCTCGATTGCAGCTCCCTTACATGCTTTAACAGGATTGAATAAGGTGTTTCAGTGGGGAGGAAAACATTAGAAAGCCTTTGACACCTTGAAAGAAAAAATTAGTACAACACCTGTACTAGCACTGCCAGATCTGCAAAGACCATTTGAGATCCAAACTGATGCCAATGAATATGCCATGGGCGCAGTGTTAATACAGCACGGTAAACCCATATGTTATCATTCTGAGACTTTTAATCCTGCAGTAGTTAACTATCTTACGTATGATAAAGAATTGTATGCATTAGTTCAGAGTGTGAAAAAGTGGAAACATTACTTAATGGAAAGAGACAGTAATACATACTGATCACCGACCACTTCAATATCTACACTCCCAAACTAAGTTGCAGCAATCAAGACATTACAGATGGATTGGTTTTCTACAACAGTTTCATTTGGTCATCAGATATAAAAAGGGCATACATAACAAGCTTGCAGACATGTTATCTAGACCCATTATAAATGCATCTACCATACTTAAGCATAATTCTCTGCTACATGAAAGCTACATAGAACAATATGCTGAGGATATGGAATTTAAAGATGTATATGCACCTTTGAGTCAAGGCAAAAGAGTAGAAGAATTGGAATATCATTTGAAGGACCGACTCTTATACCATTGTGGGAAACTCTGCATTCCACAAATTGAGAGGATAAAGATAATTAGGGAAGCACACACTTCTGCAATATCAAGTCACTTTGGGGTAAGTAAAACAGTTGCATAGTTGCAAAGATTCTGCTATTGGCCAAAAATGAATGAGACAGTTTCTAGATATGTAAAAGGGTGTGCCATATGCGCTAAAAGCAAGCCCAGCCATAGAAAACTAGGCTTGTACACTCCATTGCCAGTTCCTTCTCACCCTTGGGAAAGTGTTTCCATGGATTTTGTTGGAGGACTGCCTAAATCTAGGAAAGTTCATGATTATGTATATGTTGTTGTGGATAGGTTCAACAAAATGTGTATTTTGATACCTTGTAGTAAATAGATCATTGTTGAACAGACTGCAAAATTGTTCTTTGAACATGTATGGGTTCATTTTGGATTACCCACTTCCATTGTATCAAATCAAGACACCCGATTTGTGGGGAAGTTTTGGTCGAGTCTGTGGGAACTGATGGACACCAAATTGAAGAAAAGCACAACTTTTCATCCACAAACAGATGGCCAGACAGAAGTAGTAAACAGGACAGTGATCCAGTTACTGAGAGGTTATTGCAAAAAACATCCTAAGCTTTGGGATGAACATTTTTGTTATGTGCAACATGTTTACAACAGAGCCAAACACTCTTCTACACAAAGATCTCCTTTTGAGACCTGTTTTGGTTTCACACCAAGGTCTCCTTTGGATTTTGTCTTTGGTAAAGATACCATGGTTGATGGACACAGTGATGTGGACAAGGTAAATAGGTTCATTGAACAGATCCAGGAGATCCATCAGGCAGTATAGGAATAGCTAGAAAAGAGCCAGGCCAAGTACAAGGCTAGGCATGATAAGCATCGGATGGAGCATAGTTTTCAAGTTGGAGACTAGGTCTGGCTGTATATCAACAAGGATAGGATGCAAGGTGAAGGTAAAAAGCTATAGCCTATCAGGTATGGACCTTTTAGGATACTTGAGAAGATTAGTGAAAATGATTTTCGTCCTATTTACCAGCTTACATGCACATCTACTCAGTCGTAAATGCAGATTGCTTGAGATTGTTTGAACCTTCAATGTTTGAGGACCTTGAAGAGCAAAGTCAATTGCCTTCTATTGATGACCTGCTACCTGAATACCTCAATGAGTTGCAGGAAGACACTGTGTTGGACAGGAAGGTGAGGACCACACGTAGGGGAGATGTAGAGTACCTCAGGATTGGGCTCAAAGGTTCAAATCCAAGCAGTGCAAAGTGGATTGAGATTGGACAAGTGAGAAAACAGTACCCTCACTTAGTCGATGCTTGAAAACCAAATTTTTGTGGTCCAAAAGCTTTTTCAGTGGGAAGGCCGTGATTTGAATTGGATCCATAGAAGATTGTCAAGGAAACATGATTGTATCAGGTTGAACAAATCTCTAAAAAAAATCCAAAACAATGATCAAAGACACCCTGAACCAGTGGCAATGGTAGCCAACGTGGAATGACGAGGACCTCGGTCAAAGTGCGTTGATCGAGGCCCATGGAGACCGCGCAGGAGGTCAAAGTAGCCCCTGGGAGCCACAGATCCAGAAATAGAGGTGGTTTTTGATGTGTGATTAGCGCTAATCGCGCATCGCTGGGTGAACAGGGCTGTGAAGGAAAAGCTCGAGCACTCGGTCGCATGGGGGAGCCGGAGGACTACAAGCAGAAAAGGAAAAAGAGTTGAAAGTACAAGGCGGGACTCACACTCTGGAAAACCAGCGATATTGATCGGTAAGAGGTTTTGGACAAGAGCAGAGTGATTCCATACATCGATTGATGCGTGGCAGGCGGAGGTGAGAGAAAACCGCCGTTGATCACGCGCTATCGGTCGAGCAAGTCAACTGCGCGAAACTTGCGTATGGCATTGGATATGGAGGCCCTAGATTGGACGGCTAAGATCGCGCCCAATGGAGGAAGCGGAATCGATGAGGGAATACGCCACATTTTAGAAGGATTTGAAATCCGTTTGACCACCACGGTGGAGGAAGAATGCATCCACGATGTAACTGAAGAAACAAACTGACGAAGCATGCTGGCACCATTTAGAGGAGGACAAGTGGCCACTCCTTGAGTGCTAATGATGACACCAAACAGGGAACTCCAAGCGCAGCTGCAAAAGGAGAATTGACAGAGCAGAAGAGGAACCAAACAGGCATTGGAATGAATGGCTAAAGCAATGAACAGAGACAGAAGACAAAGAGAAAGAGTTGAGAGATGGAAGAAGTGGAACAGTGAACCTTGAGAGGAGGACTAAACACAGAGAGTTGTAAAGCAAAGTAGAAGAGACAAAGGGCGAAGCTAACTAACGGCAACATTGAGCACCAGAGAGCTTGAAGACTCAAGCCATCCCATAGAGGATCTGTCCAGGCTGAGCACCACATTGGGCTCCTTCCATTGTCGACCAGAAGGTCACATAGCTGGCAGAAGAAGAAGAGTCTATGCACTCCAGTGGCTTGGGGAATCCAAGAACCACCCTACCAAGAAAAACCTGCTTCAGGAGAACTCACATTGAGTCCTTGTATTGTAATTCTCTGCTTAAAGGCACAATAAAACAAGGCCACCACTGAAAGCTGGACCGAAGATGTAGCCCTGGAGAATAGGGTGAACTCCTTATTAAATTTCTTGTGTCTTTGTGTTTGCTTACTGTATTTCTCTGCTGTCTTTCCGTTTTATTGTCTGTGTATTGGCAATCTGATTGATCTATTGCTGCAATAACACAGAACACACACTAGCACATGAATATGTAATACCTTTGTTTAATAAATATTTAACTGATGTCACTCATACGGTGAATATCAGATCAGTAGACCTATTTTATTTAACCACCATTGTACAAGTGTATGACATGTAAACCCATGTTACTTACGCAACAGGGACTTGCCACATGCTTACTATCAGAAAGACTTTAGAAGGGTAAAAACTGTAACTCTAGTTGGGAGTTGAAGAGTCAATCCTAACCCCTAGTTGGTTATTATACTGTGTTAAAATTGACCCACTAGGAGGAGAATCCATGTCATTCTATTAAATTTAATCGTATTCCATGATAGAGAATAACAACTAGGAGTGGTTTTGGGAGAGTATAAAGAGGGACCTAGTGTTTTGTAGTAGCCTCACATGTGACAGATCTTAAGTAACTCCATAAAGAGTGCCTTCTCCTTTGTAAATGCATTATTTTTATTACACAAAGAAAAGAGAGTAGATCAACCTCACTTTCTAGTTGGGATTTCTCCTGTAAGGGTTTCCTAAAGAAATATTTGTGTTAATTGTATATTTTGATCTCTATTTTCTACATTTTATTTATTTCATGCATAAGAAAATATTCAATAATCAATACACTTCGAATATGAAGGAATTAAAAATTGGTAGTCTAGATTTTAGTTCATTTTATCAAATCTATTTTGATGAATTTTCCTATGGAATATCCACAATGGATTATAGATCATATTAGTATTCGAGAAAGTTTCTTTGGGGAGTGTCATGGGAAGTTGTAGGGGATCTAGGAAGCAGTGTGAGAAGAAAGCCATAAAATCCTATCCATACTTGTAATGCCCAAGATTAATCCCCAAATTATAGTGTATATGTACATATAATTGTTAGGTTGGTGAGTAATTACAATGTATATGTACATATAATTATTAGGCTAGTGATTAATTACAAGTATATGTACATAATTGTTAGGTTGGTGAGCCGATACATGATATATAGGCTAGTGAGTGTAGGTTTTGTTGAGGTTTGTGTGCCTATATGTAGCAATATGTTAGGCTAGTGAGTCAATATATTGATATGATTTAAGGCAAGGGTGTATGTGTGGTTGAACTAGAGAGCCTGTTGTCATCTATTGAAAAGTATGATTTGGTTACCAGTAGGAATGAACATCAAATAAGCTAAATAATCATATGTAATACATGAAAGAGTAAAGAGACATAAAAGTAGTAGAGAGCTAGCAATTACACACTAAAATATCCTCAAGAACCAACTGACTAGTACATAGATTTGACTACATTCATATTTATATCTTGAATTCACAGTTATAGAAATTTAATTATCTCACTAGATTAGGGATTTTATTAACTTACAATACATTCTTTGATATTTCAACTCAAGTAAGCTAGTCAACTGAGTCAACTGACCCCTCAAACATCTTCCCCACTTTCAATTCCTTCTGTATCCCGAATAAGGGGGAGACTTGGAGAATTACAAAATTTATAAAAATATAGTGTAAGAGGACTAAAGAAATAAAGAGAAAAGAAGAAAATATCATATTGGTTGAATGTTGAAAAATCATTTTGCAGTGTATGGATATAGTTGTGTCTCTAAACCTATCAAATAATCATCCTTTTATCCTTGAGCTTCTCCCCGGGGACTTAAGATATAAATTCCTATTCTTTGTTTCCCCCCCGGAAACTAGTTGGAACCATCAACCTTTGATTTTGGAATGTGTTGACAATGTTGGACCTACCGACATTCAAGGGGGTCTCCTCGATATGAAGTCCCAATTAGACCTCTCATCGTTTGGAGTAGGAGCCCCATCTGGAGTATCAGCCTGGCCACCATAACACAAAGTTTCATCTTGGTTTCAATGGATAATATAAGTGATTATATATGTAAACCTTGAATAAAAAAGTAAGTTAACATTGTGAAGCACCAATTGTAGGATATAAAAGGAAAGATTCACGAGGGGACACATGAAGTGAGTCTCTAAGAGGAAATTAATAGTACTATCTTAAAAGAGGCAATGAGATCATGGAAAAAATTGTTATCAAAATAGTTAACACAACAATATTAAAGCGAATAGAACACATATTAAAAAATATGAGTACCAAAGCCACTAAAACAATTTAATTTATCTAGTACATATTAACACAACATATAATGTAAAAATCCCAAGAATAGTCCTAAAACAATTGCGATACATGCATGAAAATGTGTTGGCTGATAGAGCTCCAATTATAAGGTAAAAGATACATGTACATTGATTACAATTGTGAACACTAGTTCCAATAGTGGAACATTAAGTCACTTCGTGCTTCTCCAAAGAATAGTTTTTCTCTCCTATGCCAAGCAGAGAAGCCAAGAATAGCTCTCCAAAGCTTAAGCCTCCCAAATCCCCTTTCTTGAGTTATGAGGTTGCTTTTATAATAAGGGGAATGACCTTTAATATCCCCATGACTCTTGAATTAAACTCATGGCTCTTGGACTTCTACTGTGTCATTTGGACTTCTAAACAACTCTTAAACATCCAATGTCTTTTGGAATTCTCCTAAATACATTTTGTCCATATATGACTAAGTGACTTTCCACATTCCACATATGAATCTTGGAATTCCAAACATTACATTTTGTATTTTACAATGATTACAATATCACATCATGACTTCCACATCATCATATGACGAGACTTGACATGTCACTATCTTGGATGACTGGGATTGATAGTGACTGATGACATGGATCTGCTTCAGTGGTAACATGGTTGCCACTTTGTTTATTCTTTGTTCGTCTTCTGATCATAGGGCTTACACTCTCCAACGGGTTTTCAATCTTGGAGTCTTTGGGGTGCTTCGATCATCAAGTTTCAGTTGTGTTCTTGGTTCTTTTGTGCTTTATTTTTTTATCCTCTTTTCCTGATATTCTTCGTGTGTGCTTGCCATGAGGTACTTGGAATACATGTTTTTGCAATCACTAATGAAAATCAACTATTAGTCAAAAAATATCCTACTCTACCATTTTTTAATGAAGATTTTATTGATGCACTTAAAATGGTCAAAGGATCTTCAAGGTTCAATGGTGCACTTTGAAAGGCTGAAGGATTGAGGTGGAGGAGCTTCGATGCTTCAACATGCACTCATTCACCCTAAGGAAGAAATAAATCAAGGTAGGGTGCATGTCATAAGTCTGAAGGACAAAGGGGAAAGCTTCAAGCTTCTCAAGTGTGCTATGGGCTCAGGGGAGTAAGGGAGGGTGCTGGGTGCACTCATGAAGGATGAGGCTTCATGCCTTTGAGGTGTGCCAATGCAATCGAGTAATTGAGGAGGGAAAAAGGTGCATAGGGGAAGGTTGAAGGATTGAGCTTCGGGTCTTCGAAGTGTGCCAGTGTACTCAAGTATGGGGCACTTCCTTGAGTCGAAGGAGTGCGCTCAAGGAAGAATTAGTCAATTTGGAGGAAGTAGTTTGGAACAGGGAAGGGGATTCATGCTTTGAAGTGCACCCAACTCTCTAGGAGGGTGCAAGGTGAAATTATAAAGAATAAAGGTTCTACATCAAATCTTTAGAGTGTGCAAGTGCATCCATAGCCTTAATGGTCTTGCTTTACAACCAAATTTTGTCTAAGTCTAGATGATTGGTCATGGGATGATGAGGATGAGTTATGAACATAAAACCATATGTGATACCTACTAAATCATCAATAAAACTTAGACAAACTTGATCAATGATGAATATACATCAAAACGTCACTTTATGCACATTCCACAAGTATAAATGGTCAAGTGTGTGCAATTGCGTCCTGAAAGTGTCATTTCACAACAAAAAAGGTGTTATTATCATGAAATTCATATAGAGATGTTCTAATGGATGTGACGACACTTGAGAACACTCAAGATATATGAAACAACACTTGATACAACCATGAAGTAGGCTCCAAATTAGGATGTAGTGAATTTTTATATGGTGTTGTAGCAGTGACAACAAAATGTTAGACTACTACTAAGGAATTGATGATCCACATTTTGATATGAATCTTTCTTGAGTCATATTAATACCTAATATTAAACTTTATCTAATACGAATCTTTCTTGAGTCATATGCATGTCAGGGGTACCTTGTTTCTCTAATTATCAGATTTTTGCATTAATATTCTATAGGTACTCCACGAAATTGGAGGCTTCAATTTCTGCTTTCTTTCCATCTCTAATCCACTACCTTTCTTCCTACATAAGCTTGGTTTCTACCTTTGTTTCTTGTAGTATTTGATTCTCTAATGCAATTTTCGCCTGAATTTTGAATATGTTGTGTTTTTGCAATGATAAGTCTTGAATTAACATTTGTTGTGAGCACAAATAACTACATTTGTTCGACAAATAGGTCGGAAAATTGTTAAGAATGGTGTTGAGTGTGGCTATGTTGTCTAAGGTTCTTTCCAAAATTTTGTTTGGCTTTCATGAATGCTTTATATTCCTACTAAATCATAATTGACAATTCTTGGTCCCCTTTTTCTCTATCCTATTGTTGAAAATGGACAACCTATTCATTTTCTTTCACATTACAATCTACCAATTGGTAGACCAATTCTTGAATAGAAGTAAGTGGATCATCAATTTGCATCAGAATGTCAAGTTGACTTTTTTATGTTGTTAAAAAATGTTGTAGCGGCTACAACCACCCTCCAAAATTTTGCCTTAGCTTTGTTTTAGAGCTTCCCTTCCAGCTTTTCACAACAACTTGCCTTGCTACGTCAAGTTCGCAAGCTTCAATGTTTTGCTTGCACAAAGGTAGCCTGTCAATCACAACTTGATGCATTCCCATCATAGACTGATCACCCGAACTTGGTCCAACTACAGGCTAAGAAACTCCCCCAATAATTTGCGCAATTTTGGAGGGAAACTAGCCTTCCCTCCATAACTTGTGCAATATTGTTTGGCAGCCTACTGGGCTTCAAAATTGTGCAATTATTCCAGTCAACCCTCACAGAGAAAATTTCACAATTTTCCCTAGTAGGGCTGCTTAGCCTAGAATTTGCACAAATCTGGGCAGTAGCCAGCTACTCTGCCCAGAAATTGTGCAAATCTCTTGGGCAGCTAGCCCAGCTCCCAGCTAGACATGTGCATTTTCTCCTAGCAGTTGAGCAATCTCTTGCATGTGCGCCTGAGTTGACCGGTTCCCTCTAGGACTGAGCAAAAATATCTTCCATGCATGGGCTACTTCTCCCAAGGAGGCATGCAAAGGCATCCCATGTTTTAGGGATCTATGTTTAGTAGTTGGAGGTTACATGCAAGGATCATTTCAGAAACCTCCCACCAAGTGTCGCATTCCCTAGATTTGTGGCATGCGCACCACGACCTCGATGTTATCAAAACTCATCAACCGGATGCTATAGATCTCATTCCTCACATCAACCTTGCATCTCTGACATCCCACATCACATCTAGGAGCTGTCAGCACATTCAGTTTAGTTGTTTTGGGGTAAGATAGCTTTCAATGACTTGTGTTGCATTTCTGTCGCTTTTTGTGTTTTTGCTTGTATGAGTATCGTTTTCTTGTTTTCTTTGAGTGCTTGCTTTTGTTTACATGTATATTAGCTTGTCCTAGTATTGTTTCAATTTTCATTGCTATCTCACTATTGTCACATGCATGAAACTGTTTTTCATGAATGGTCGCCAATTCGGCGACTCACCTCACCCAAGTGCATGTTGCTCCATTTTTAGAATATGTCATTCACCGATTTCATGCATGATCATTCACGTATTCTTACACTCATTATCACTATGCATTTTCACTCATGTTCACTTTCAGTTGCCTGTTGGCATGTCTGGGCAACCTTGGCCCAGACTCTACCTCACTAAGAGCCTCACCAAGATAGCATTGCGCAATCCTGAGAGGGAAGGCTCTATCTTCCTCTCAAGAAATGCACATTTTTACCCAGTGACTATCCTCTAGTACTATTTTGAACATTTTTGAGGAACAGTGAGTGTTGGTGCAAGAAATTGCGGAATAAAATCACTGAGCTTGCAACCATTGCTAGTTGAGATTGCACATTGTGCCATTCCAGCAGTCAGCAACTAGACTAGACTGCACATTTCATAGTTCCAGCAGTCAGTCAATCTCCCAACAACCTATACTATGCCTTTTGTAGTCAATCTCCCACCTCCCAACTGAAATTATGCAATCTTCATGATCAGTCACACAGGTATGTTGCAAGTTAGTTCTCAAGTTCAGTTTGGTTTTTAATTGATAGATTGCTTGCCGTGAGTGTTTCCATGTCTCTAGGTATTGCAGGTGTTCATCGACCTCTCAGCAGTGCAGGTACAATGGTTTCCAAGAGGGAAGAGTTAAAGACAACGTTCAGAGCACACCTGGAGATGCAGTCAATCAAATGACTATGAGCTTGCCTACTCACGAAGATATCAAGTTGTTCGTAGACAAGAACACCAAGATATCAAAGTGAGCAACATCATGAACAATAGCTGAAGGCAGTATACTGAACGCAATGAATGCAGTGAATGCAATGAATGCAGCTAATGCAACGAATGCAGCGAATGCAACAAACACAACGAATGCATCAAATGCAACGAATGCAATGAATGCAAGAGGAAGGTTGCTGATAACACAGAGGTGGAACAAAGTTCCAAGATCAAGAAAATCCATTGATGATGAAAGAAACTCTGGAGACTAAGGATATGAGGTGATGGTGCGGCATGAAGATCATGTGAAGATAGAGAATGGAACAAAGAAGGAGTTGCATGTGATGAAGAAGAAACTCAAGGAAGAACATATAGCTGCACAGACAGACGAATGAGTTGTAGTAGGAACAGGAACAAGAGTGGGTGCAACATGCACTCATGGACGAAACTGCGCCCGTATAAGTTGAATATCCATCCTAGCAGCTGGCATGGAGCAGACATGGTGAATAGTGTTGTTGATCGCATGTAAGGGATTCAACAACATGCATGTCATTGTGTGCGCACATGCAATGCAACCCATTTGTCACACTCACCAAGGCGAAGACAAGAAGCAATTCCAATTGGAGCTAAACATGTACTACGGAAAATTGATGCACATGACCACTAGCACACACTTGAAGATCAGCACGAACACTATGCATCAATGTGTTTCCAGTTTAGCTGCACCCAAGAAGACCATGCGCATGTTAGCAGATGAGTTGTACGGAGGAGCTGAACTAATGCACCGGTTGCAACAAAGGCAAGAGTTTGCTTGAGAAAGATGTCACCATGAGGTGCATGCACACCATCACGAATGACGAAGCTTGGCATCAACTCACCACCTTCACCATCACAAGCATGCCAAAGAGTTGGTCTCATCACAATGAACCGAGTGTCGGTGATGTTTTGCATATCTTACTCAAGCGATGTTGTCTCGCATGAGTACATGTGCATTGTAATGTAACGTCATGTCAAGTGTAAGTAAAGTGTCAATAGTCGGATGTAATAGTCATAGAGTAGGTGAAGAGTCATGAGGGTAGTTGAATTGTCACAAAGAGGAATGTCAAGGGTTACCCCACCCTTTGCTATAAATAGTCTCTTATAACTCATTCTAGAGGCTTTTGGTCATCCAAGCTTCCAATAAGACTATCTTCGTGAGAGCTTGGACAGTATTGTAATGTGCCTTGGCTTCTCCACTGCATGGAGCTAGTACATCTCTTTGGAGGAGCAGGCGAATGTGGTTATAAAATTCCACTATTGGGGCTAGCAAGTTTACATGGATGTATTGTATGATTGGAACTTACACTTCTTTATATAATAAGAGCCAACATGTTTTCATGCATATGTTGTTATTGTAGGTGGACTATTCCGGTTGCTGTAGCAATGTATGTTGTTTAACTTACGTAGTTGTGTATGAACTGTTTTGCATGAAATTATATGAATCTTGTTGCAGATGTGCTATTGGTTTAACAATCACTTTGAATTTCCAGTTGACTTGCTTTCCAACTTGTGATGTATCTTTTCTCGTGTGTTCGCTTCCCAGCTGAGTACTATTACAGGTTTCCAAGGGGTGCACTCATCTCAACCCACCTATGTTAGAACCTCTCATGCACCTTCCTTGACTCACTATAGCGGTCACACCCTTGCTATTGACAGAGTTATCTTACTTGACTTTGTGTGAAATCGTGGTCAAGGCATTACCATACGACCCACTTTTGGGACTCCTACACCAAATAGTCTGAGGTCTAATTGGGACTTCTTACAGGGAGATCCCCTTGACATGTTAGTGTGTCCAAAACATTCAACATTTTGGTGCTAGAAGGAGGGCCAGGTGACAAGCTAAGTCCGCACATCTGTTTTGAATCTCTACACGTCTATAATGACTCACTATCAAGCTTCTATTTTGGAATATATGTCTTATGGAAACGATTTCATCATCCCAAAAAAGCTCTCATATAACTTGTCTCATAAAATATTTGATGGTGGAGGCTATGTAACCTTGTTCAGGCATGCGGTCAATGTTGTAGGCTCATGCAAAAGACATCGATTCTTTGAAGAATACATGAGTTGCGCATTGTTCATATACACGCTTTGAGGGCACCCAATGCACTGGTGTGCCACGCTACCCAAAAAATCTGTTCATTCTCTTGCTCATCTGGTCGTAGAGATAGACTGTGCTTTCAATTGCTTTAACTATAAAGCACTCAACAAAGAAATTATGGAATTACAAAAAGCACCCAATGAATCTGTTGAATAGTTTCACACAAGATTTTGTAATCTTGCATACTGATTCCAGGAAGATGATATTGATTAGGAATTTCTTGATGGAATATTTTAGTATCTTCTTCACGTATCTGAACCCCACTCAGAAAACTTCGGTGATGGAGTTGTGCAATCACAGGTAGGCATAGTTGTTGTCAGAAGTGACTGTCTGCCTTCACCTCATCAAACAACTCCATCACCATGGAGTGATGTGGGAGATCATGCACACACCTCTGTTGAATTGTCACATCCTCCCACCCCACTTACTCTTGAGATTTGCACAAATTTGGCTTGCAAGCCTGTTGGTTGTCACGTGGAATCATTCCCTCAACCTCCATCCTCGCATTCTGTTGATCCTCTGGATTGTACTGTCTTGTGTTCTCCCATTCCGGACTCCTCACTTGTTGTGAACGAGGATCAATTTGTCGATGGAGTTGGTGTTATGCAGCCAACTTGTGCCATCATTCATGATGAGTGTGTGCGGGGATCTAAAGAAGAGTCTGCGGTGAAGGATGACTCCCTTCTAGCCACACCTCATCTGCTTCATCCTGACATCCATTGTGATTCTGCCACTATTGATTTCCCCTGTGAAAACTCATTTCCAGATGCTTCTACTTTCGATCATTCACAAGACACATTGGATGTTAGTCTTTCATTACAGTTCAGAGAGGACACATCTTCATCAAAACATCTGTTCAATCTGTCATTTATCTTTCTTGAAAACATAGAGGGTGAACATCTTTGCTTCTCATCTACCTCATTGCTCGATTCATCAAATCATGAGGATGCCAACAAGCATCTTGAATTTTCTGATCTTGGTTGTCGTGATCTATTCACTTCCTCATCTGATCACGATTTTGATTCAATCATTGTTAATATGTCCAAGACACTGGTCTACGATGACCTATCTGTCAACGAAGTCGAAACCCCCCAGACTGTCAAGGCACTTTAGCCCGAGCTAATGGTTATGTCAGGCCCTCACTGTCCTGAGGTTGGTTTCACTTTTGTTTAGGAAATTGTTGAAACACTCAAGGCTCCTAATCACTCTCTTCTTTGCATAGAAGATAAACCAAACACCCAGATTTCACTTCCTCCACTCAAACTACACGATCCCATCACTCGCGCGGTGGAGGAATATTACATAGCAAGCACACATGCACAACACAAGTGGTCTACCTTTCTCAAGTTTGCTTTCATTTCAAAGTTAAGATAATTCACACTCAACATCTGCATGCAGTGTAGCACAACATCATGACAACACCACAGAATGCATGTCATGCACTTTCACTGATCTTTGTTCTGTGGTCGCTTGTAAGCTCAGAGTGTGTTTTTCTTCACTGTTACATCTTTCTGGTTTGATGGTTCGCATTGATACCTTGTTCGTGAACCATGCCTTCACCAACATGGGTCAACCAATGCACCGATGGCTTCAATGGAAGTATCACTTCATGTGAGATGACCCATGCACTGTTAGCTTAGGAGTAGGAGTAGTGTTTTCTTTTGAGTTGTCTGCTTGCATGCTTGTTTTTACTTGTTTTGTTTGTTTGTTTGTCTGCTTGCTTGTTTGATTACCTGCTTTTCTTTCACTTTTTATTCTTATCTTGCTTTGATTTGTTGTTTGTTAGCTTGCTTGTTTCATTTCGTAGGATAGTTTTGCATGAAACCATGTATGACTCTCGAAGAAAGCTTGGTAAAGTACAAGAGGCCTTATGCTATTATCACTACTTGGTTATTTATCATCCTGCCTCTGTATGAAGAACTTGTTACTTTTAGTCCATGATACATCGAAGGAAAATACGTATTGTTCAAAGTGAATCTTGGTGAAAACACAACGCTTGCATGCTAACTAATGTCACCTACTCTAGTCAGTTGTTTTTCGATTAACCCTTGTCAGCTCAGTCAAGTAGAGTAAGGTGAGGGGGAAAACATTAACAGGCATGTCAGAGGTATAAAAAACTACTTCCTTGCTGGAACAACCTCTTCTGCTCTCAATAAGTCAGGATCCCTCTTCTGCCTCTGAAATGAATAAGTGTTATGCACAGTTATGAAAATAAAAAATGAAAAAAAGTGAAAAAGTTTGAAAAAATGAAAACCAATAAGGCGAAAGAAGAGAAAGGCTTCCTATGTAGAGAGGTGATGCAAGTAACTCTGCCAGGGTACTAACCAGGATCACTAGTAGTACAACCATGCTTGTGTTCCTATGTGACTCTGTCGGGGTACTGTCTAGGCTTGCTGGCAGCGCAGCAACACTAGAGATGAAGCTAAGACTCTGACGACTATATTGCTTGTGCACCAATATACCCTTCAACCCCAATCGAAACAACTATGTTTCCTTGTCTTGGAATGTGTGTCAATCGACCAAGAGCTTGGTAGATGCTACATCTTCCAATCTGTTGGACACCTAATCCTCAATGGGTTAGTGTGGAAGCCGAATGGACAAAAGGAGTCCAAGAGACCTTGGGATGTGAAACCCAAGAGTCACATAATGTACTATAAATGTAAATCTCTTGTTAATAAAATTGTATTGCATGTTTTATCTTTCCTATCTCTCTTGCTGTCCATGTGTGTTTAACATGGTATCAGAGCCGGGCGATTGCTGATCCTGCTCCAATCTGAGCCACTTGTTTTGTGGTCTCTATATATATGTCAGTTCTGGGTTACCTGACCTCTGACTCTGCCTTTATTCCCCTCAGACCTGAAATAACCTACCTCTGCCAGCACTGCACATCTGTCCATACTGTCATTTCCTGTTTTAGTGCTGAGGCCTGACATGGTTTTGGCATTGAGGCCACTGCAGAGATACACAAGTTGAATGGTCGAAGTTCTGTAGCAGCTGCAACAAATTCCTTTCCACTGATATCAGAAACAGAGAATCCCCATATCTCCAGGGGCGTTTCCATTAGAACTCCTAACCGTAATGCCAGTTGGGCTGGATCAGAGAGCGTTGAACTAGCAGCGAAGAAGAGGTGAGCCGCTTCGAGACAACATGGAGTATCTTGGTGGGCATTCAAATTTACTCCTGAGTTGACATGAAATGAGACGAATCCTCGGAATACCCATTTGATTTTGTGGCAGAAGAGGAATCTGTGCTCACTGCAGGTGGAGCATTGAGAGCACCCTTGCCATGGAGAAATCCAGAAATTCTGAGCCTCCAGCCAAGCAAACCTGTCCATTCGCGAATTGATTTTAACAATGCAAAAACACTGTATTGGAAGACTGTACCTCAACCCATTGTGATTCTGAAACGGACTCCGACTGCTAGGGGCAAGAATTTGAAGCACATTCACGTAATTGAAATAGTGCGGAAATTCTTGGTGCAACAAATTCCTTTCCATGTTTGGCAACAAACAAATTGCGGATACGTAGTAGTTCTAGCAGGTCAGAACATCTAGGTGCAGTCGGTGTAAAGGAATAT
Source organism: Pinus taeda (assembly GCA_000404065.3). Classification (NCBI taxonomy): domain Eukaryota; kingdom Viridiplantae; phylum Streptophyta; class Pinopsida; order Pinales; family Pinaceae; genus Pinus; species Pinus taeda. The sequence goes on along the minus strand of APFE030205943.1, from coordinate 9,111 downwards.
CAGTGAGCTTGATATTAAATAAAAGTGGAATGATCCGGGAAAGAGAGAGCACATCGATGCCGTTGAATGTCCTGTCATGGTTGCGGTAACTCGAAGTTTGTTCCCTGCCTCAACTGTGATTGTAGCCGCAAGATTTTCACACAGAAGTTGGGTGCTCAGGACCAGAGTCGAGTTGTTTGGAAGAAGTTCCCCTACTGTAACGAGAATGGACTGATAAGGTTCCTTGTGTGTTGCGCGGACACTCCTTTTATGTGTTGTGCGTGCTGTGTTGACACTGCGACGGTACTTTTGTGAAAGCCTGACCTAACCTTTAACTTTCCCAATGGTTGTATATTCTTCAAGAACTCACACTGCGTGCATGCAACATTGTTTTTCTTTTAAAGATTAGAGTCCATTTCTTAATACATCATCATTACTCTCATTTTTTATTCAAAGCATCCAACTCAAACTTTTATTCACCAAATTGAAAGGTTAAGTTGTACACATATTTGATCAGAAGGGTGGATTGAATAGTGCGAAAATTAATCAAGGCCATAATTGAATTAATTGGACATGGCCACTTTGGGCGTTCTGCTACTGTAATTTAGTTTAATGGGAATGGCAAGCATGGGCCTTTTCCTTTAAACAATAATTCTTGTACTACAATTTTAGTTGGCAAGGATATTTGCTATCTTCTCGATAGAACAAGAGGACAAGAGGCTGTTTATGACGTTCAATAGATGAATAATTTTTTGTATGATTGCTGTTGTAGATGGAAGTTTATTAGCGTTGTATTTTGTTTTGCTCAACTTCAAACGGAGAAAACCTGCTCTTCTTTCTAAAGTTATTTACAATAACAACCATTTTTAGATTGCTGGAAGCTAGTCTTTTGGTAGCCATCCCATCGATTTGTTATTAGCAGTCGGAGGAGTCAAGTTTCCAACGTTAGTGAGAGAGGATGGGATATCTTGAAGCTGGTAGAATAAGGTGATTATTTGAGACAATGGACAAATGAACATTATCTGAAATGTATTGACAACTTGAACTCTTCCAATGTACTTATTGTTTGTTGGCATACAATAGAGGAATTTATTTGACAGCCAGACATAAAGGAGAATCAATTTTCAAGGAAATATTTATTTCTTGCAAAAGATTATCAATTGAGTAGATTTCCCTCTTATCATCGGGCACATTTAATTTTGAAGAATATTGCATTATTAGCAATTTTTCTTTACAAGTACATTTGTGATCATTTGTTGACTTGAGTTGTTTAAATAATGACAAAAATTCATCGATTATTGGAGTTATTGAGAACTCTAATCGTATCAACTGCTGATAACACAATGCAAATAAGGAAAGACACTCTCTATGACATTCAGACATGCCTGCATAATGTACAGGAAAATATTGAGTTTTTGCAGCTTGAGACAAAGCTACAGCAAGAAGAACTACAGCAATGGAGTCATCATTCTGAACCTATTTCTGTTCAGAAGATTGAAATTGACTCCCATAAACAGCAAGTCAATAATGTTACAGTTCATTCAAATAAAGCAACAGTTGTACAAGCAGATGCAGAAACTCAGTCTGCACTTCCCAAGTCCATCGTCAGACCTTGGGAACAACTTGTCCACAACAAGCACAAAACCGGTCTTCGTTATGACAAGGAATTGTCCTTTCATATCCCAGACTACTCAAAACCCATTCAGTTTCAGAGTGTTGGATTCATTCATGATAGTTCACCTGCTCCTCATGACAGTTCAGCTT